>CABHPQ010078717.1:0-41316 GCA_902168405.1 Peromyscus aztecus
ATGCCACCTCCTAACTTTCAGCTTTGTCCCCTTAATCTATTGTCAACAGTAGTGGTCAGATGACTACTTTAAAGCACAAAAAGATTGTGCATCTCCTTTGCTCATCATTTCTCAAAGCTATCCTATCTCACTGAGAGCCAAATAAAATGAATGGCCGAGCAGCATTCCTTGCCCAGGATTCCTTCATCCATCTGCCTGTGACACATTGCATTTCTTGGGGAACATTTTAACATGTCCATGTTGGGTCCCTCTGTCAGGCCCATCCTTGGCTAGGTTATTATTTTCTTCAGAGTTTTCCTTGATTTCTGAAGCATTGACCTATCTTATTTTTATATGACAGTCTCCCCAAACACCATGGCACTGTGTTTTGAATTTCTGAGATTACAACATTTAAGTTTGTTTAAAGAGGTCAGTTGTTGCAGAGTTATAGACTAATTCCCCCATAGAAAAAGAATGTCAAATAGAATTCTTTAATATTTATTAAAAATATTACCTTATTTTTAAAGAACATAGGTATTTATGACTTATAGAGAAGAGAGAATAAAGGAAATACCTGGTTTAGAATGCGATAAGTGAATTATGAAAGTAATTAAAGACAAAAGAACTGTTTTCCAATAGATGAAATTGAACAATACAACTAGCAGTCTTGAAGTACATAAAGCAGTATTTTAAGACATATTTAGAGAACATGTCATGTTCTCATAATGGAGCTGTGATTCTAAAAGGATATAAGAAAGGAGATTAAATTTAATGCAAATAAAATTATTAATTTTTATCATCACATATGGCACTTCCTTTACAAAGTCCTTGTTCTTCTCAGGATAGGAGGGAACATGGGGATTTAAAGATGATCTGAACGTACTCTAGAGCAGTGGTTCTCAATCTTACTAATGCTGTGACCATTTAATACATTTCCCCATGTTGTAGGACCTCTGAGCATATTATTATTTCATTGCTACTTCATAACTGAAACTTCGTTACTGTTATGAATAGTAATATCTGATATGAAGGGTATCTGATACATGAACCCCATGGGGGTCATGACCCACATATTGACAAAAGCTGCTCTAGAGTATTCTTCAACTGTCTTAGCAGGATTTTATTCCACAAACTTACAGAACATTCTATCAAAATTAAAATGAGTACTTCATGTTGCTACTATAGCAGAGTGATGTGAAAATAAAACTCCTGGATGAATAGGTTTTTTTTCACTATAAATGTGAAAACCAGATGATAATTCAAATATATATTTCAGGAATTGAACTTTTATTTTTGTTTTTATGGCAAGGAGATTTAGTAATAAAAACTATGCCCTTCCAACTTGCTTAGTATTTTTAAACTATTTTCAAAAATGTAATTATGGAAGATACTACATTTTTATACAATTTTACTGAGATATAATTTTCTTCCTTTTTATTTTTAGAAAGTTTATTTCTTAGGGTTCTTTATTGCTGTGAAGAGACACCATGATCATGGCGACTTATAAAGAAAACATTTCATTTGGGTGGCTCACTTACAATTTCAGAGGTTCAATCCATTATCAGGAAGGGGAGCATGGCAGTGTGTAGTGTAGGCAAATGTGGTGCTGCAGGAGTAGCTGAGAGTCCTATATGATGCAGAAAACAGAAATTCGACTGAGACACTGGACAGTATCCTGAGCCCATCCCCACAGTGACATACATCCTCCAATAAGGCCATATCCACTCCAACAAAGCCACACCTTCTAATAGTGCCACTCCTTATGAGGTTATGGGGGCCAGTTACATTCAAACTACCACATTCTACTCCCTAGCCCCCATAAGTTTGTAACAATATCATAATAAAAAAGGCATTTAGTCCAACTTCAAAAGTCCCCATAGTCTGTCACAGTCTCAATAATGTTTAAAAGTCTTCAGTTCAAAGTTTCTTCGGAGATACATGCAATCTTTTAACTGTAATGCCCTATAAAATCAAAATAAAAATAGATTACATACTTCCAACATATAATGGCACAGGATATGCATTACCATTCTAAAATGTAGAGAAGGGAGCATGATGAGGAAATACTGGGCCAAAGCAAAACTAAAAACCAGCTGGGCAAACTCCAAACTCTGCATCTCCATGTTTGATGTCAAAACACTCTTCAGATCTCCAACTCTGTTCAACTTTGTTGACTACTGATCAACTTTGTTGACTACAACACACTTCTTTCTCTTGGGCTGGTTCCACTCCCTGTTAACAGCTTCCCAAGGCAAGAGTCCTAGGACTCTGGTATCTCTAACATCTTGGGAGTTCCAAGGCAATCCAGGCTTCAACTACACAGCTTCATGTAATGCCCTCTATAGGCCTCCACTCAGGGACACCCCTGATATATGCCTGGCCTCAGCAGCTTTCTTTAGGTGTGGAGGCAGATTCCATAACCCCTGTCTTCTGTCCTTAACTCTAAAGCCAGAATCAAATGGCCAAAGCTGCCAAGTTCTGCTGCTTGTTGAGGCTGTAACATGGCCCCCTCATTCAATTACATCTTAACCAGCTTTCTCTCCTTCACTGTCCAACCTTGGCTGTCCTGAAACTTGCTCTGTAGACCAGGCTGGCCTCAAACTCAGAGATCCCCCAGTCTCTGCCTTCCCAGTGTTGGGATTAAAGGTGTGCCCCACCACACAGGACTCTAAATTTTTCTTTAGTTCCTTTTCTCAAGTTGGAAACTTAGCTGGGTGAAATCTTACCCTTTGGTCACTACTCCCTTTATTCCATTCTTTAATCTGTTCATTCTCTAGAACACAGAACTCAGCTCCATTGTACTTTTGGTGCTCTTTTCCTCCTCAAATATTTTTCCTTGCTCAGCTTGCTCCTTTTCATTATATATCTTCATTAGAGTTAACAGTAGTAACCACAAAACAAAGTCTATACTAGGCTGTTTGGGGATTTCCTCTGCCAATGCAATTAATACAAAAGTCTTCATTTTAGTCTCAGGCAGACGCTTCAGATAAGGGCAAAGAGCAGCCACTTTCATTGGGGAATATTATTTTAAAATAAAATAAAACAAAAGTGTTACTTTTGTTTATGTTGCATTTGTTTAACTCTGTGAAACTGTGTTATTGTGCCTATTTAGAATACCTGATGATCTAATAAAGAGCTGAATGGCCAATATGGAGGTAGGAGAAAGGATGGGTGGGGCTGGCAGGCAGAAAGAATTTATAGAAGCAGAAATCTGGGAGAGGAGAGATCTAGGAGTGAGAGAAGGAGGAGGACATCAGGGGTCAGCCACCCAGCTACACAACCAGCAACAGAGTAAGAAAGAAAGGTATACAAAAATAAAGAAAGGCAATAGAGGCAAAAGACCCATGGGTTAATTTAAAGTTAAGAAAAGCTGGTTAGAAACAAGCCAAACTTATGCCAGGCATTTGTAAGTAAGAATAAGCTTTCATGTATAATTTATTTGGGAGCTAGGTGGCATCACCCTCTAAAAGAGTAGCAGAAAAAACAGCCAACAACACACTTTCTTCACCAAAATACCGTAAGAAATATCTAGGCAACATACTAAAATTTTCTTCTCTGTAACCTCTTGAGCAACCCCTCCCCCCTCCACAGTTCGTCAAATCACATTCAGCACCACTGTCTTTCTTGCTTCTACTAGTATGGCCCATTAAGCAGTACTTAAAGCTTTCTACTGCTTTCCAAAGCCAAAGTACCAAAGTCCAAATTCCTCCAAACAAAAACATGGTAAAGTCTATCACAACAATACCCTAGTCCCTGGTATAAATTTCTGTCATAGGGTTTCTATTGCTGTGAAGAGACACCAGGACCAAGATAACTCTTATAAGAAAAACATTTCATTGGGGTAGCAGTTTACAGTTTCAGACCATTATCATCATGGCAGCCTGCAAGCAGAGGTGGTGCTGGCTGCATCTTGGCTTACAGGCAACAGGAATCAACTGTGACACAGAGTCAAGCTTAAGCAAGAGTCATCAAAGCTCACTTCCACAGTGACACACCTCCTCCAACAAGGTCATACCTACTTTAACAAAGCCACACCTCTGAATAATGCCACTCCCTATGAGATTATGAGGGCCAAGTACATTCAAGCAACCACCGTTTATATAGAGAATCTCAGTCACTTTATTCATGTCAAATATTTATTTTTTATTTTAATGGAAATAGATTCTTTCTCATATAATATATCCTGATTATAGCTTCCCTTTCTCTTATACTTCCCAGTTCTTCCACACCTCACCTGCCCTCTGGATTCACTCCCTTTCTGTCTTTCATTTGAAAAGAACAGGATCCTAAGAGATAACACTGAAAATGACAAAAATAAAGTATAGTAAGATGTAGCAAAAACACTCACATCAAAGTTGGACACAACAAACCAACAAGAGGAAAAAAAAGTCCCAAGAGTAGGCAAAAGAGTCAGAGACCAACTTGTTCTCACAGTCAGAAGTTCCATAAAAAAATTAAATTAATACTTATACTATATACACAGAGGACCTAGGTTAGACTCATGCAGGCCCTGTGATTGCTGCTTCAGTCTCTGTGAGCTCATAGGCATCTTGGTTAGTTGATTCAGAGGGCCTTGTTCTCCTAGTTTCCTCCAACTCCTCTGGCTCTTACAATTTCTCTGCCTTCTCTTTCATTGGATTCCTTGAGCTCTGGGGGAAGTGACTTGATGGGGACATCCAATTTAGACTCTCTCTCTGCGTAATGTCTGGGTGTGGGTCTCTGTATTTGTTTCCATCGACTGCTGGATGAAGTCTCTCTGATGAGGACTAGACAAAGCACTGATCTATGGAGTATAGCAGAATGTCATTAAGAATTTTTTTTTCAGACCAGTTGTATTTGGTTTTTACCCTAGATGTCTGGGCTATCTAGTCTCTTGTTCTTGGTTACCCAAACAGTGCCAGGTATGGGTTTCTTCTCCTGGTGTGAGCCTCAAGTAAAATCAGACATTTTTTGGTTGGCTACTCCCTTAAATTCAGTGCCACCTTTGCCCTAGAATATTTTGCAGGCAAGACAGATTGTAAGTCAAAGGTTTTGTGGCTGGGTGGTGTTTACGTTTCTCTTTCAGTAGTCTGCAGAGTACCCTCTCACACCATAGAGGCTAGAACAAAGGGGTGAAGGCTCCATGGAGGTACCAGCTCCACCTCTCCATGTTCAATGAGTTGTGGGGGTGTTGTTCTTGGCAATGGGGCCTGACTGTCAGTTTGCAGAGAGAGTAGTCCTTTGTCTTAGCAACAGCGTAGGTGGTTTCGGTATTTCCATGGGACCCTCTTCACCAACAATTCAGTTGACTGCAACTCAGTCCTGCCACGGAAATCCTCACCAGGCTAAGAGTTGGCTAGATGGGACTCCAGATTCTATATTACAAAGTGTCCTCTTTAGGATCACCTTCATAGATTCCAGGAAGTTTTCATTGCACTAGGTTTCCACACCACCCCCCAAATGTCTCCCAATTCCATCTGTCTTTCCCTCACTCCACCCATCTCACCCTATAGATGTAATTCTAAACTGTCTTATTAAATAAGAAACACAGAGCCAAATGCAGAGTTGAAAGCTCCAAAGATCAGAGCACTAGCGAAACCTTTAGCTTACCAGTCGCTGTGGTCCTTCCCCTCAGAGAGAGACCTTCTCCTGTGTGACCTGTCATTTTATTGCCTTTCTGTTCTACCTTCTCATTGGCTTTCAACCCAACCACATGATTTCCTTGTCACTGTCTGTCTATATAGACCTCCAGCTCTCTATGGTTCATACTGAGATTAAAGGTTCGGGTCACTGCTTGGCTGTGTCTTTGAACACACAGAGACTCTGCCTGCCATGTGATCAGATTAAGGGCGTGTGCCACCACTACCGGACTTCTACTAAGTGGCTTGCTTTAGCTCTGATCCCCAGGTAACTTTATTTATTAACATATAAATAAAATCACATTTCAGCACAAATAAAATATCACCATATCACCCCAACATAAACTTCCTCTCTCCTGTCCCCACCTAGTCTGCCTATAAAAATCTGTTTTATTTTCCCACTCCCAGGGAGATTCTGGCATCCCCACTAGACTCCTCCTCTTTACCTAACCTTATTGGGTCTGTGGAATATAGGTTGATTATCATTTACTCAATGGCTAATGTCCACTTCTAAGTAAATACATACCAAAATTGTCTTTCTGGGTCTGGGCTACCTCACTCAGGATTTTTTCCCCCCAATTCCATCCATTTCCCTGCAAATTTCATGATGTTATTTTTATAACAGCTGAGTAACACTCTATTGTGTAAATGTACCACATTTTCTTTATCCATTCTTTTGTTGAGGAACATCTGGGTTGTTTCTGGTTTCTGTCTATTGTGAATAAAGTCACAATGAACATGATTGAGTGTCCTTGTGGTAGGATCAAGAGTCCTATTGGTATGTGCCCAAGAGTGATAGAGTTGGATCTTGAAGTAGATCTATTCCCACTTCTCTGGAGAAATGCTATGTTGATTTCCATAGTAGCTGTACAAGTTTGCACTCTAATCAGCAATGAAGGAGTGTTTCTCTTGCTCCACATCCTCACTGCCATGAGCTACACTTACATTATTGATCTAAGTCACTTTAAGAGGTGTAAGATGGGAATCTCAAAGTAGTTTTTATTTGTGTTTCCCTGATGGCTAAGGACATTCAACATTTATTTAAGTGTTTCTCAGTCACTTGAGATTCCTCTATTGAGAAGTTTCTGTTTAGATCTGTACCTCCATTTTAATTAAATTATTTGCTTTTTTAATATCGAGTTTCTTGAGTTTTTATGTACTTTGGATATTAGCACTCTATCTGATGTGTAGTTGATAAATATCTTTTTCCCATTCTGTAGGATGCCATTTTGTCCATCTGCTGGTGTCTTTAGCTTATAGATACTTTTCAGTGTCATGAGGTCCTATTTATTAATTGTTTCTCTTAGTGCCATGGTGTTTTGTTCAGAAAGTCATCTTCTGTGCCAGTAGCTTTCCCACATTTTCTCTTCTAGCAGTTTCTGTGCATTTGGTTTTACTTTGAGTTGTTTGATCCACTTGGTCTTGAGTTTTGTGAAGAGTGATAAATATGCTCTATTTATATCAGTCTGCATTCAGACATACAGTTTGACCAACACCGTTTTTTTGAAGATGCTGTCTTTTTTTCCATTGTATGTTTCTGGCTCTTTTATCAAAAATCAGGTGTCTCTATGTGTGTGGATTTATATCTGTATCTTCAATTAACATAGAATAGCATGCCTGTTCTGTGCCAATACCATAGTCTTCATTGCTATTCTAATGGGTTTACCTTTATATGTTATTTGGTCTGTTTCTCTTGTAGCTTTTAATATTCTTTCCTTGCTCTGTGTGTTTAGTGCTTTGGTTACTATGTGGCAAGGGAACTTTTTTTCTGGTCTAATCTATCTGGTGCTCTCAAAGCTTCTTTTATCTTCTTGTCCTACTTTAGGTTAGGAAAATTTTGTCTATAATTTTCTTGAAAATATTTTCTGCCCTTTGAGTTGTATTTCTTCTCTTTCTTCTATACCTATTACTCATAGTTTGGGTATTTTCATACTTTTGTATTAGTATGTTTTCTGTCAGAAATTTTTTTAGATTTAATGTTTTGTTTGATTGGTGTATTTCTTCTATATTTTCTTCAATGCCTGAGATTCTCTCTTCTATCTCTTGTATTTTGCTGGTGAAACTTATCTCTTGTGGTTCCTGTTCTAACTCCTAAATTTTTCACTTCCAGAATTTCCTCATTTAGGGTTTTCCTTATTGATTCTATTTCCAATTTCAGGTCCTGAATAAATTTATTTATTTCTGTACACTGTGTTTAAATGGATTTCTTTAAAGGATTTTTTATTTCCTCTTTAAGAACCTCTATCATATCCATAAAGGCCATTTTAACATCTTTTCCTTGGGCAATGTTGGAATATTCAGGGCCTGCTGTGGTAGGAGATGTGGGCTCTAGTGGAGACATATTGCCCTGGCTACTATTGGTTGCATTTTTACTCTGGCCTCTCAGGATCCGAATTTGGGATGATTATAGGTCTAGGTGCTTATTTCTGGATTTGTCCTTGATGGGGTGGGTGTTTTGTTCCTTGGTTTCTATTTTCTCTCTGGATTTTCAGAGCGTGTGATGGTTGTGTGTTGCCTCTTTTCCTGTCCTGTTCAGTTGGTGTTTTCACAGGAACCACCTGCTGTTGTTGGAGGCTGGGATACTGGGATGAGTTAGGGGAAGGAATGTTGAAGGAGGAGGTCTTTGTTATCCACTGGGGATGGGGCCAGAGAGGGAGGAGAGGCCACAGCAGGTTTTCTGCTACAGAGCTGGGGATGAGACTCAGGGATTGGAACTCAGGAGCAGTAGAAGAGATGTGGGTCTGCCTTCAGCCTAATTGTTGCCCGGAGAAGAGCAGCTCTTGGGTTAACAATGGGTGACTGATGGAGTTGGGGTCTGGGACAAAGCAGCAAGTGGGGAAAGGAAGTTTAGAATGAGGTGATCTATGAGATTCACAGGAGATGGGAGAAAGGCAACAGGGAAGACTGCCACAGATGATCTGCTGCAGAGCTGGGGGTGAGACTAGGCGATTGTGTCATGGGAACAGAGAGACAAGAGAAGGTCTGCAAGGAGATTTCCTGATTTTCTGGCAGGCTTGACCTGAGACTTTTCAAGGTGTGACTGCTGGGGTTGTGGGTTGGGACATTGTAGCTGAAGTTTTCCTGTGTCCTGGCCTGCCAGCAGTTGGGACAGATTTCTCCCACTCGAATCCCTCAAGTAAACACACAGAGACTTATATTACTCATAAACTGTATAGCCGTGGCAGGATTCTTGCTATCTGTTCTTATATCTTAAATTAGCCCATTTCTATAAATCTATATCTTGCCACGTGGCTCGTGGCTTACCAGTATCTTACATCATGCTTCTCCTCAAGGCAGCTGGCCGAGTCTCCTTACTCAGCCATCTTCTCCCCAGCATTCTCTTCTCTCTTGTCCCACCTACACTATACTTTCTGCCTGGCTACTGACCAATCAGCGTTTTATTTATCAATCAATCATAGCAACATATATTTACAGCATACAGGACATCCCACAGCAGGACATAGCTAAGAGTCAGGGTAGGGAGTTTAGGAGAGGGTGATCTGTGGGATCCATAGGAGATGTGGCAGGGGGGAAGGTAGGTTGCAGCTGGTGTTCCTTTGCAGCACTCAGGATGAGACTGGGGGGAACAGAGAAAGAGGAGAAGGTCTGCAGGCAACCTACCTGGCTTTTTCGAGATATAAATTTCATAGTAATATTTTTCTAATATAAAGTATATAATACAATGACTTTACTATATTCACAATATTAGGCAATAATCACTATTATCCAACCATCATACACCCAACATTTTGTAACCCCAAAGGAACACACTACATATCAAGCCCTCTTTCTTCTCTTTAAACTGTCACTCACACCCCTCTTTGCTTTCTTTCAGAGTAATTTTCTTTCTTTTTATCAATTGTTTTACATGAATATATATGTATTTGTATGTACAAATATATTCCAAATAAAATCTGCTTAGTCTGCTTTTACTCTTATGTATGTTTTTGTGTCTCAACACTTAATGTGGGCTCTTCCCTAGAAAAGGCTATTTCTCCCACTCCCGCAATTCCTTAGTTGCTAGTGGTTCTTTGTGTTTGAGGCTTTGTAGACTCCCCTCAGATCACTTTAGTATGTCTATTGTTGTTGTCTTTTTCAGCTCATTGTCAGGGAGTAATGCTGTTGAGACTTTCTGGGTGCCTTAGATTCTTCTTACTGTGAGCTAGTACCTTAGTTTAGTTACTGCAGGTACGAATGGACTTTAGTAGGCTTGAGCATGGCAAACATGCCTCTGGTAGGTATAGTGGTATTCTATTTGTACTGAAATGTGATTTTATTTGTATGTTAATAAATAAAGTTGCCTAGAGGTCAGAGTTATTAGCAAACCATAGGGAAAGCCAGGGCGGTGGTGGTGCACGCCTTTAATCCCAGCACTTGGTAAGCAGAACTAGGTAGATCTCTGTGCATTGGAGACACACGCCCTTAATCTCAATACCAACCATAGACCTGGAGGTCTGTACACAGGCAGTGACGAGGCAGTCACGTAGTTGGGTTTACAACCAATGAGAAGGAAGAACCAGAACTCTATTTAAGGACGAACGCACAGGAAGTAGTTCCTTTTCGGAGAGGTTTCTTGGCGGAAAAAGCTAGCCAGCAGCACGCGGGTAAGCTCCTAGCTCTGACCTCTTGGGCTTTTATCTTTACCTTGGCTCTGTGTTTCTTATTTAATAAGACGGTTGGTTACCTCTACAGGTAGGCCTTGCCCTTCTCCCCTATTCCATCTGCCTTGCTAAAAACTTTTAGATTATATTCCTACATCTAGCCTCCAAGATCTATTCTCTTGAGTAGACCTTCCTCCTCCTGAGGCTGACTACTAAGATCCAGCAATCAAAGTATTGAAGTCCAGCCAACAAAAGTCCACTTTGGGCTCACCTAATTAGCATGCCAATCAAAATTAAACATCTCATCTTAAGACAGGGTTTCTCCTTTTTTCTTTATAAATGGACATTTGCCTATGGGCCACATCTGTGTCCTCTCTATCTAGTGGCAGTTTGTCTCTCCAGGACAAATATCCCTTCCCCTCTCCCATGTCCCCTTTCCCCCCTTCCCTTGTTCCCTTTCCCCCCTTCCCTTGTTCCCTTTCCCCCCTCTCCCTTGTTCCCTTCCCCTTCTTCTTCATCCTTCTCTAGTCTTCTACCTCATATCTTTGTCCCTTATTTCTGCCCTCTGTCACTTTGGGGCAAATAAATCTCCTATGTGCATAGAACTTAGTATTGGGATATTTTGAGTCAACTTCAAAGACCCTACAATATCAATTGAATTTTATGGGTTCTGTCTATCTAGTGAACCACAATATAGTAAATACAAAAAAAAAAACAAAAAAACAAAACAAAACCAATATGTAGAGTTCATACATTTTTAACAATCCATCTTTGGCTGAAAGGTGGACCATGTACTTCCTCTGGTTGGGGGCTGACAGTAGAGGGGTGATTTCAAGGAAAGATAAGAAAGTACATCTGGAGAGACCTTCAATGCTTCTCTTTCATATGTAAAATACACACACACATATACACATGTACTATCACCACCACCACCAATAATATAATAACAGAAATTAATAATCATTGGTCATTGATATCTCTCAGTACCAATGGACTCAATATCTCAATAAAAAAATATACAAACAGAATGAATGTGAAAACAGAATCCACCTTTCTGCTGCATACCATAAACACACCTCAACATCAAAGATAGGCATTACCTCAGAGTAAAGGTTTGGGAAAAGAATTTCTAAGCAAATGAACCTGAGAAACAAGCTTGCATAGCCATTCTGATATCAATGAGATGAGACTTTAAACCAAAGTTAATCAAAAGAGATAGAGAAAGTTACTTCATATTCATCAAAAGAAAAATCCGTTCACCAAGATGATTTTTCAGTTATTAACATCTGTGCCCCAAATGAAAGAGTATCCATGTTACAAAGGAAACACTATGAAAACTTCAGTAACAGATTGACCCTTACACATTAATAGTGGGAGACTTCAATAACTGCACTCTCACCAGTGGATAGGTCATCCAAACAAAAACTAAATAGAGAAATACTGGAGCTAATGGACTTTTTGAACCAAATGCACCTAACACATATCTACAGAACATTTCATCCAAACACAAAATGATATATCTTCTCAGTACCTCACAGAATATTCTCCAAAACTGACCACATACTAGGTCACAAAACAAGTCTCCACAAATACAAGAAAACTGAAATAATCCCCTGAATCCAATCATGAATTAAACCTGGATATCAACAACAGAAACAACAGAAAGCCTAATACACTCATGGAAACTGAATTACTCTCTATTAAATAACTGCTGAGTCAAGGCAGAAATAAATAAATCAAAGTCTTCCTAGAATCCAATGAAATGATTGCACAACATACTCAAACTTATGGGACACAATGAAATCTATGATAAGAAGAAAGTTCATAACACTAAGTGCTGTCAAAAAGACCTTGGAGAGATCTCATATTAGCAACTTAACAGCACACCTGAAATGAAAAGGGGCACATGACAACAGACACCCAGGAAATACAAAGAATCATTAGGTCATACTTCAAGAAACTGTACTCCACAAAATTGGAAAATCTAAAAGAAATAGACAATTTTCTTGTTATGTACCACTTACCAAGGATAAACTAAGGTCAGATAAACAATTTAAATAGAATTGTATCGCCTAGTGAAATAGAAGCAGTCATTAAAAGTCTTCCAACCAAGAAAAGCTCAGGGCCAGACAGTTTTAGGGTAGAATTCTAACAGACTTTCAAAGAAGATCTAAACCCAATACTTCTCAAATTATTCTAAAAGAATAGAAATAGAAAGAACATTGTTAAATTTATTTTGTGAGGCCACACTCACCCTGACACCTAAATCACATGAAGATCCCCCCCAAAAAAGAATTACAGGTCAACTTCCCTCATGAACTTTGATGCAAAAATATTCAATATAATACTTGTAAACCAAATCCATGGAACACATAAAAAAGATCATACACTATGATCAAGTAGTCTTTATCCAAATTCATCCTAGAGATGCAGGGATGGTTCAACTTATGAAAATCTGTCAATGTAATCTACCATATAAACAAATTGAAAGGGAAAACAAAAAAAAAAAAAAAACATGACCATCTCATTAGATGCTGAAAAAGTCTTTGACATCACCCCTTCATGATAAAAGTCTTGGAGATATCAGGGATAAAAAAGGACATACCTAAACATAACAAAGGCAATTTAGAGCAAACCTATAGAAAATATCAACTTAATGGAGAGAAATTCAAAACAATTCCACTAAAACCAGGAATAAGACAAAGCTGTCCACTCTCTCCATGTCTATTCAAATAGTACTTGAAGTTCTAGCTAGAGCAATAAGAGAGCTAAATGAGATGCATGGGATACAAACTGGAAAAAAAGTCAAAGTATTGCTATTCAAAGATCATATGATAGTATACATTAGTGACATATGAAAGTTTACATAAGTGATATGATAGCATATATAAATAACCCCAAAAATTGTACCAGGGAACTCCTACAGCTAATAAACATGTTTTGCAAACTAACTGGACACAAGATTAATTTAAAAAAATCAGTAGTTCTCCTATATACAAATGAGCTGAGAAAGAAATCAATGAATGGATATTCTTCCTAATAGCTACAAATAATATAAAATATCTTGGGGAAACTTTACCCAAGCAAGTAAAAGACGTGTATGACAATATCTTCAAGTATTTGAGGAAAAAGACTAAAGAAGATATCAGAAGATGAAAAGATCTCCCATGCTCATGGATCAGTAGGATTAATATAGCAAAAATGTCCATCTTACCAAAAGCAATCTACAGATTAAAGCAATCCACATCAAGATTCCACACAAGTCTTTATAAACCTTGAAAGAACAATACTCAGCTTCATATGGAAGAACAAAAACTCAGGAAAGCTAAAACAAACCTGTACAATAAAAGAAATTCCAGAGGTATCATCATCCCTAATTTCAAGCTAGAGTTGTAGTAATAAAATCCACATAGTATTGGCACAAAAACAGACAGGTTGATCAAAGGAATTGAATTGAAGACCCAGATGTAAATCCACACACCTATGGACACCTACTTTTTATTTTTTGCTGGAGACAACAACTGCACAACTAATTGAACACAGAGACATTTAGTTGGAGCCTACCTAGAGTTTTCAACCCTAATGACTAGTGTCCAGGGTACTGGAAGGTCCTCTGCACCCTACCAAAGGATAAAGGTAAACACTAACCCAGCTACAAACCTTTGATCTACAATGGTGACCTGCATGCAAGATGTGCTAGTGTAGCAGCAACACAAAGCTTATGGAACTAACTAACCAATATCTTATTTCAGTTAAGACCCTCTCCATGAGATGAAACCCATCCCAAACATTCTGGGGTGACCAAGAACCTGAGACTAGATAAGCTAGGGACCTAAGGGAAGATTAAACACTACTATTTTACTAAAGTAATCTAGTAACAATATTACTCCTAATACTCATAGATCAGTGTCTTGCTCAGTCAGCATCAGAGAAGTTTCTTCCTGCAGTAGATGAGAATAAATGTAGAGTCCCACAGCTGGAGAATGTGAAGAGTGTGAAAGACCTGGAAATACTTGGTCCTACAGGGGATGTCTCCATTAGTACCCTGCTTCCGCCCTCATCACAGTTCAGGGAACTCTATGGAAGAGGAGGCAGAAAGATTGTAAGAGCTAGAGGGGATGGGAATCACCACAGAAATGAGGCCTTCTAAACACAGCATGACCAGTGCACATATGAACTCACAGAGACTATGGCAGCATGTGAAGACATGTCTGCACCAGGTAGGATTCCAATGCTGGTTGGAGATGTGAACACAAGCCCATATCCCTAACCCAGAAGCTATCTCCAATGGATAGCCATTCACAAATGAAAATTAGTTTTCTCTAACACCATCTTATAGGGTATATTCTTAAAGAAGGCCAGGGCCCACTCTCCCCCATGGATCTGGACTAGGCCCTCTGGATAGGCGAGACAGTTGTTTAGCTTAAACTGTTTAGGCGGCCCCCAGGCTGTGAAGTCGGAACCTCTCCCTAGTGCATGAGCCGGCTTTTTGGAGCTTAGTGCCTATGGTGAAACACTTTGTGCAGCCTCTGTGCAGGGAGGAGAGGCTTGAACCTGCCTCACCTGAATGTACCAGGCTCTGCTGACTCCCCATGGGAGACTTTGCCTTGGAGGAGGTAGGAATGGGGGGTGGATTCTGGGGAAATGCTGGGGGGCAGGAGGAGGAAGGGCAGGGGAATCTGTGGTTGGTATGTAAAATGAATAGAAAAATCTCTTAATAATAATAATAATAATAAATAATAATAATAATAATAATAATAATAATAATAATAATAATAAAGAAGGCCAGGCCCCATTCCCAGCAATACATGATCAATGCAAAATGAACTCGATGGTATTTTTGGAAGTTTTTTTTTTTTGTTTTGTTTTTATTTTTGTTTTGTTTTGTTTTCTCATAATGCTTTCTCTGGGATTTTTCTTCTCTTAGTTTACTCTACAAGTCTTTTTATTATATACTATAGTTTTCAATTTTGTGTTTTTAGGGAATTTCTGTGTGTGCCAATGTATGTGTCTCTATGTATATATGGATTTTTTCCGCTTTTTCTTTGACTTTTCTGTTCATTTGTTTGTTTTGTTTTATTTGGGGTTATTTGTTTTTATTTTATTATTACATTTTTTTTCTTTTAGATGCCTGGTTTTTTTGTTCATTTGTTTGTTTGTTTTTGGTGAAACACCAAGAAAGAAAGGGGTGGGTCAGAAGGTGGGGTTGATCTGGGAAAAGGTGGACAAGGGGGAACTATAATCAGAATGCATTGTATGAAAAAATCTATTTTCAATAAAAAATATAAAAAGAAAAAGAAAAGTTGCAAAAATATAACTAAGTATGAAGTCGAAAAACAGTGAATGGCTATTCTTAAAGACAAATATCAACAGATACTGTGAAAAGCAATTCTGGAGTACCACAGAATGCAACAGGAAGAGGCAGTACTGGAAGATATTTTCAGATCTCTAATAGGAACCAATGACAGAAAAATTCCCAATAAGACATTGAATGAACCCCATTCTTGATGAATTTTGAAAAATCCTCAACATATTACAACCAAAACACAAAACCATGAATTGAACTAGATTTAATGGAATTATCAAGATAATATTATAATTAAGGGGTTAAAAATCAGGATTGGTCCATACTATCCAGAATGTGGTGTAGATGGGGCTGAATACATTGCTTAGTGATTGAAAGTTTTACTGTAGAGGACCTTAGCTCACTTTCCAGGTGGATCACAAACACCTACAACTCCAGTTCCAGTGGAATCCAGTGCCTCTGGCCTCAGTAGGCCCTGGACTCTTATGGGCATATATACACACACAGATACATACACACATAACTAAAATGTAAAAATAATGTGCTTGGTTTGTTTTGCAAGATAACAGATTTATCAAACTCACAGTAATAACTATTGATAATGACATTGAATTAGACAAGTGGAACAAATTATGAAGTTTGAAAATAAATGTGTGCATCCATGATGTCCAACTGATGGATCCCTGAATATCAATGGTAACATACAGTCTTTTTCCTGAAAGATGTCACTGTACTTACCCTTCTTCCTGTGGACTGAAAATGAAATCAGATGCCTTTATAGCAACAGACATATAACAAATCAAATTCTTTAGTAGCAAAACCATGCACCCAATGCAACAGGAGCAAGGAAAAAGAGATAAGGTTTTGGAAATGTGAGATGCACACTAGGTGCCCACAGAGGCCAGAAGAGGGTATCAGATCCTCTGGAACTAGACTTTTGTATTATTGTGAGTCAGGATGTGGGTTCTTGGAACTGAACCCAAGCCTTCTCTCTGCAGAACCAGGACTTCACTTCACTGCTGAGCCATATCTCTAGCCCAAAACGCTGTATTTTTCCTGAAATAGTTGACAGAATCTATTTTTAAAATGTGTACATTTTTTAACTCAGGCTTTTTCTAAGCCTCCGTTTCACCCAAATTATTCAGTACCCATGAACAACTGTAAAAAAGAACTAGTAATTATTTTCATAGTGGAAAATTAAATGTAACTCAATCCTGGAATTATAGAATAACACATGAGCACAGAATTTCATTTATCCATTTGAAGAGATAGTTAAAATTATCCCTATTGACTAAGACGGATCCCTTCCTACTCTACTTGTTAAATGACAAAATTTAAAAAAAATAACACAAACACACACACATTTATTACAAAATGTGTGATCTAGGGGCTGGAGAGATAGCTCAGTTATTAGGAGCACTGGCTGCTCTTGCAGAGGACACAGGCTTAATTGCCAGCACCAGAAGAGTGATCAAGAGTCATCCATAACTTCTGTTCTAAGGAATCAGATGGCCTCTGGGATCACTGCATGCCATTAGTACACATACATATATGTAGTAAAACTAGCTGTACGCATACAAAAAAAATAAATTAATTAAAAAGTTTTTTTTTAAAGTGCGAGCTAAGGTCTGTGTAAAAACAATAACAATTAAAAAACCGTAAATGTGTTTGGGTTTGAAATAGTGAGCTGGAGAAAGCTGTCAGTAAACCTCTCAGCATTGGACGTTGAAAACTGAGACAGCATAACTGGAACACAGGTGAAATGGAGCGGCAAGCAGAATGCTGAGTCATAGTGTTAAATTGTGCTCACTTGTGTAAATAGCACCGTTTGTGTAACAATCATACTTGTTCACAAATCTACACATTAGTAGTGCTAATCCAGGTGTCACTAAAATATGTTCGTCAGATTGCTCTTTGCTATGAAATGTCAGGTTATCGCCCTAATATTACCTTATTTAATTTTATTTGTTTATGATTAACATGTTTTAGCATCATTCACAAAGGATATTTCCAAATTGTGTGTGGAAAAAAGAATTACAAAGAATTCAAAGAACATATAAAGTCAGAAATATACACAATTGGAAATGTTTAATTACATTCATTAATATTACCCCACCCCAGATTCTAAGCTGGCTAGGCAACTAGCAGTGAACAAACAAACAAACAAATAAACAAACAAAAACAAGAAAACGTCCTCTGTGGACTAAGATTTTGGTGGGACAGTGAAAACTCAAAGTTTTCAAAAACAAACTGTTTTGTTTTTAGTACAAGACAAGTTGGAAGAAAGTTAAATAGGATATGATTACCTGGAAAACTAAACCATGTCATGTTTCTGAAGAGCTAGAAGATTTTTGTTGCATATTTAAAAGGATTACCTACCCCAATTAATCCTTTCAGAATAATAAGCATTCAACTGGCAAAGTGAATTACAATTTTGTCCAGTATTCTGAGTACCTAATTTAATTTCAAGCCTAGACTCTTGTGGGAGTAACGCTTAGGAACATTCTACATTTCAAAGCGCACTTGCGGCTCCTGGTCCTCCTTTTCCAACTGGAATCGTCCCCGATGTATTGTAAATCAATTTTACTGAAGAACCTTGGTAGGTCTATCAGCATAGTAAGCAAATATTACTGTGAATTTCTCAAAGGAAAATTACATGTCATCTATTCTTCATTGAGAGGATTTTTCATGGTTGATTTAATACTGTATTGACCATTTACTGGGTGGTGATTTTATTTTATTTTTTAATTATACTCCAGCCAATTTAATGTGGCAAATTCATATCAATATTATTTTTTAAGGAGTCCTCATAGTCTGTGCTTGTATTATCTATTCATGTGTACTTTGTTTAATAAAACAATAGTGTCTCTATCTGTCCCAATTATGTACCTAATGGATGGTGACGGGTGTAATGACAAAGTGGCATGGTAACCATATATCTTGTTGCTAAGAATTTCTTTTTAGGACATGATTCTTTATATTATTCTTAAGTGTATGAGGTTAGCATAGGTGTTAGGTCAGTGATCTTTGCTTTACTATAAAGATATGTCAGACATAATTAAGTTCTTAAAGGAAAATTTCTTGTTTGGACTCAAGTATTGAAGTTTTCCGTACAAGCTCAAATAGACCCCAAACTTCAGACTTCTGGTGTGTGTGCTGAGTGATAAAGTCAGAGAGGGTGTTGTGAACAACAACAACAACAACAGCAACAACAAAAACTGCTTACTCATGGCCAGGAAAAGGGGGAAGAGGTGGCCATATCCCTACAATTCCCTTTAAGGACATTCCCTCAATGGCCTAGGGCCTTTCACTAGGCCCTACCTTCTAAAGATTGTACCAAGTTTTAATAGTGTCATGCTAGTGACCAAGTCACCAGTGCATAGGCCTATGGGGCAGTTGTCCTGACCATTGCAACACCACAAAATACTTCCCATCAGACTGAAAAAACAAACCATTGCTTCTCTGCTTCACTTTCCTATCCTATATATGATAGATGTGCATGTATATGTGTGTGTGTGTGTTTGTGTGTGCATATGTATGTGTATACACACATATGTGTTATTTTGTAACAATGGAATGATCTTTTTCCCCTCATGAAGCATTGTTCCATTATTTTTTAAACAATTTTACTTTTTTGTATTTTCATTTTGCTCCAAAATTGGGTAAAGAGGTGTTCTAGCAGCTGTGACAATTTAGCTCAAATGGATCATTTAGATTAGCAAACATATGTACCATATGCTATAAATGCCGCAGCTTGTGAACCCATTAAGTGGGGGAAAGTATGCTTAAACTTCATAGGAATTCATTGTTAGAACTGAAAATTGAAGGATGACTCCAAACTTAGAGTTTGGGAAGAAGTTGCAGTCTCATGTGTTAGACATAAAGTGGCGATGCCACATCATCAAGATAGTTTCTAGCGCCAGTGAGTTGGCTCAGCAGTTGAAGACACTTCTCACCAAACAAGAAGATCTCAGTTCAGTCTCTGGGACCCACATGCTGGAAGAAGAGGAATAATGCCCACAAGATGTCTTTTAATGGCTACCATAGGGCATGAACACGCATGTGCTTCCACATACTCATGACCAGCAATAAAAAAAAAAGTAAAAATTAATTATGTTTTCAAAGACTTAAAAAAAAACTATGTGACTAGAGGGGGGACATTATGTATAGATTTGTGTGATGCTCAAAGAAACTTCAGAGAGAAACAGATCAGAGTTCAAATGCTTTCAGTGACTCAGATCTCAATGAAGGGGGAATGTTCCAGCTGTCATTTTTATTTATTTATTTTTAAACAGAAAGGGTTGCTGCAGACCTCACGTATGAACTCATTACAGAGGAATAGTGCTGGTACTGGAGACTCCTGCAGGACTCCAGAGCATAGTTGTCAGTGGAAGAATGCTGTTCTGGCTAATTGCCCTAACACTGACAGAGTAGATAAAGCGGCCGGTGAAGCGGTGGGTTGTAAATTGTAAATGTGAAGAGTTAGAGACACCAGAGCCACTGCAGGAAACTGTGCAAGTCTGAGCACAGTATAGGGTGACAGAGAACACTTTCTCCCATGTGCAAATGAGGAGTAGAGTTGCATAAAGAAATCAGGAGCCTTGTGTTGTGCCATACGTACCCCGGATTCCTGCTGGCGTTCCTGTGCTGTGTGCCACACACATGGTGACATGATAGCTGTCTCTTCAGATCTGAGCAGGAAAGCTTAAGGACTGGAGAACCACACTAAAGGAAAAGTGAACTGTGTTTGAGGACTAAAGAGGAAAATCTGAAACCTGTCAATAAATTAATGAAATATCTAAGTTTTGAAATAAGATTTAAAGGGTGATGTATATTCCGTACTGTCAAAGATTGTCATGTATCCTGTATTTCCCCCCCCCAAAAAAAAAATGAAAAGGAAAATGTGTTTTGGTAAAGAGTCTTCCTCACCAAGATCACAATAAAAATCAACCTGGAGAGGCAATATTTTTCCATGAGCAAACAGCTTGCTGCACCATCTCAGTGACCTGAGTTCAATCCCAGGAGCCCCATATGGTAGAAGTAGAGAGCTGTCTTCAGTCTTCAGAATATTGTCCTCTGACATCCACACAGAGGCAAAGATGTATACAACTGCTCTGCTAATAAACCTAAAAAATGAGTTAGTCATAAATAACTGGGCAATTAATTAAACTTGCTTTAAAAGATTACATTAACATGAGGGTAGTTATCTTACTGGGAGACCTGAATTTTCAACTATGTTTTCCACAGTTTGTATATTTCTATGTGTTGTGAGTCTTTGTAAGTACTTTTGAAGCTAGTGTACTTCTAGTCTTTAAACAATAACTTTAGCTATTTAAATAATAGAGTGTGAAGATTGTTAGAAGTATGTTTAAAATCACCATAACCATGAGATTTTGGAGAATTCTTGGAAATACTGATTTAAGGTTCTAGAATCCAAAAAAGTGGCATGGCAAGGATTTGGAAATTCCAAGATACTTGTTTTTTTTTCTTCAATTTATATTAAAATTCTAAAATGTATCCTGGTTGAAGAATACATGTACTCTTAAAAATAAAAACAATAAAACACCAAAGTGTGTTATGAAAAATGGTTATATTGCAGTTATTAAAACTATTGATTAAATACATATAAATTTCAGTCTAATTTTTCCCATACTGCCCTAGCATCTTAATTGTACAACATCTTAAAATATAAAATATTTAAGGTATCTAAGATCTTTCTTTAGGAAGGTCATTTTCAAGTTGTTCTGACTTCCCAATAAAACCTCAGAACTTACTTCACATTGAAAATTTATAATGATTTTATGTTAGTGATGCTCTTAACATGATGGACTTGGTAGTCATACTTTATCAAATATAGTCTATTGGGTGAGTGTAAAGGGTGTTTTGACTCAATGAATAATAGAGAAGTAAAACCTGAATGAATGTGTGTTGTTGATATTAGTATGGCCATGTCAAGCATCCCATAGCCTTACACTATAGGAATGTAGAAGTGTGGTGATTGTGTACTCTAATAAACTTGCCTGACGATCAGAGGACACAGCCAGCCACTAGATTAGACATAGAGGTCAGGCAATGGTGGCACACCTTTAATCCTATCAGGTGAGAGGCAGAGATCCATCTGGATCTCTGTGATTTCAAGGGCTACATGAGAGAAACAGAACCAGGCAGTGATGACACATGCCTTTAATCCCAGGAAGTAATATGGCAGGACACAGAAAGATACATAAGGCTTGAGGAAACAGGAACTTGCTCTCTTGAGGCTGAGGATTTTGTAGAGGTAAGCTCATGGCTGGCTGTTCTGCTTCTGATCTTTCAGCTTTCCCCCAATATTTGGCTCTAGGTTATCTATTAATAAGACCGTTTAGCACTTTGTGTTACATGGAAGTCTTCCCCTACCCAGGGTGAGACTCAGAAGGGTTGCAAAGTCTTTCTCTCTGTTCAGATGTTGAAACTTTATGCAGAAAGTATCCACTGTATTTCTACCTCCACCCTGGATAGTTATAGACTAAAATCTGCTCGCCTACTGAGACTTCCTTCCAAATTAACAAAACCTATCTCCCTGATCTATCTGTATAACATAAACTGACTGTTTACTTGTCTGTATGTGATAACTCCACCCTTTTGTTCAACTGTATACAATAACCACGTCTCTCTGTTAAATTATATATAATAAGCATGTTGAGCTTAATATACAATAAACATTATATGTTATAAATATATAATAAACATAGGAGAGGAGAGACTGATTTCCCCATCAGTGAACTCAGTCTATATATCTGCATTTTCTTCATTCCCTCTTCATCCCATTCAGGCTAGTCCCCGGAGCTATGTGGCAATCGAATTCTTCAAGCAGTTAAATGATTGGAATATGAATTCTAAAGTTAATAGGGCTTGTGATTGCAAGATTTGGTGACAATGATGAGCTGAAGCTTTATGAGACTTTTAAACTTTTCTCAGGTAGAAATTGTGATAGTTTCATCAAAGTCTGATGATATAATAATGAAGATCAAAGGGGAGAAAGAAACTATAGGTCAAATCTAGGCCACCAGTCAGTATGGAGTGAATGGTGTGAGCAGACGATACCTATGACAACTTAAAGAGCAATCTCAGGATGGTCATGGTGCAGCACAGCTCAGCATCCCTTTCCGCCCTGGGTAGTGTGAAGCACAAGCCCAGAGGACAAGGTTTAGATCACACCCTCAATCTGTGATCACAACATCTTAGAAATATGTTCCTTTCATCACGGGCAATGCGTGACAGCTATGGTGTTGATTATTTCCACGTAGTTTACTTTCTTTCCCTCTCTCTTTCTTTGTGTCTCCCACTCTCTCAACCCCCACTTCTCACTTCCTACATTCACTGATATACAGAAAAAAAGAAAAGACAAAATACTAGTTTGTGTTTTAGCTGTTAACTAGCTAATATATGATGTGAGTTTTAAAAAGTGATTGTTTGCAAAAATGTCAGAAGACAGTAGTAAAATTTTGTATGGAATAGGTGCTCTTCTAAATATGACTTTATGTGTGGAATGAACAGAATTTATAAGGAAATTGGCCAGAATACAATTTTAATTAAAAAACCATTCATAACAATTTTTTTCATTATTTAATATATAAAATAAACATAACAAATAGATAATGAAATTATAGATTACCTCGTCTTTGGAATGTTAAACTCACTCACATATTTACTATATATTTATAGACAGGCTTCTCCTGTATTTTCTACTGTCCTTCCAACTACATAACTAGTTAAGAAGAAAGATTCTGAGGCTGAGATGCTCTAGGGAGACATGTTTCCTTGAGTAAAGTATTTTGTATTTTCATCTTCCTTTGATCAGCATAATTACTCACAATTGGAAGTAGATGTCAGTAAATGCCTTATGGAGCTCTGAGAACTAAATCCAGCCAGCAAGGAATCTAAGCAAAGAAAGCAAACTCATGGTCACTAGATGACCTGTAGTAAAACAGTGCTCCCCTCATGATGGCACACTTCATAACTATTAATATAAAATGTTTGAACATTAAATCACTGAAGCACAGTTGTCAACATATACGACTGATAAATGTTACCATTAATAGTTTAGTTTTGCTATGAAAGTATAACATAGCAAACTTGTTTTATTTTGTCCTAAATAGTTTTTCCAAATCAGAATTCCAGACCAAAAAAAAAATGTACCAAATGTGAAAAATATTGTCATAATTATGTCATAGTCATCCAGTGATTGCAATACAGGAATCAGACATCCTGGGTGTAGAGCAGGCAAGTCACTGAGCCGTAGGCAGAAAGTGCCAGGAAGTGTTTTCCATGCTTATCTTTGATATAATCCTTTTTATATTGTATATTATGTAGGCTTTATGATAATTTTAGTACACTATAAATGTTTCAAGGCAATGATATACTTCTGCTTATAAAATATACAGAGAGTATATCACATTTAGAAGGAACAAGAAAGGCTTAAGGGTAGCTGAATGGTAGAGCCACTATTTAAGTTATATGAAATCCTGGGATTGTTACCTGACACTGAAAAAAAAATAGGAAGAGAATAAAAGCATAAAAAAAAAGAAAGACACAAAAGCAGAGAGGGAGACAGCATGAAAAGAACAGGGGGAGGAAGAAGTGGTACAGAAGAAAAGAAGGAGGTGACAAAGGAGGAGGAGGAGAGGGAGGAGACAAGTTATCTAAATGCTATGGTGCCTGAGTTATGTTCCTGAATTTAGGAATCATAATATCCACTATAAGGGAATTTATAGTGTATTTGAGAAGATGCAAATTACAAGGGAAATTTCACTGAACTGTGATTAAGTGAAGGAAGAGGAAACTAGAATAATGGGCTCCCTAAGAAAACTATCTCATCTGTAGAGACATGATTCACTGAAGCACTATTGATAAGGACTTTTTCAAAGAGCTCAGGAATGCAAAGAGAGAGGTTCAAAAGCTGCAGAAATCATCATATTTCAGAAAGTGAAAGTGATTCTGTAAGCCATAAGTGGAACTGGTGATTTATGTTAAAATCTGGTCTCTATGAATCTTGGCAGAAGTCAGGGTTTTACATTAGGGATAATTACTAACAGTGAAAATTTAAAACAAGAAAATAAAACAGCATTTTGAATTTTTTTCAGTTGGATAGTGATAAGTTGATTGGTTTAAGTTAAAAGGGAATTAAGAAAATGTGATATCCCAAAGTCAAAGTTGATTTGATAGTGCCTGCAGTTCAAGAGCTGTTAATGTAATTTACAGATCTTTTTTATGCTAGTCATTACATTTTAAAATATTTAATTATTGTTGTGTGTCTGCATGCCTCTTCCTGCACATGGGTGCACTAATGTATGTGCTACAATGCACATGTGGAGATTAGAGGACAACTTGTGGGTCTTGGTTTCCTTCCTCTACCATGGGGGTTGTGGGGATTGAACTTGTGTCATGTGACTTGGATGAAAGCATTTTACCACAGAACCATATTGAAGACCCCCATATGTGAGGTCCTGCCCACCTATCGAACAGTCTTGAATGGAGGAGTGAGGATTAAGAAATAATAGATATGAAAAATAGAGACATAGACAATGTAAAAGAAAAAGATAGATACAGAATAGCACGGGGGAGGGGGCTCTGGGTCAATACCACAGTCACCCTAAGTTTATTCCTCATGGGCATTTTAAACACCAGCAAGGGGAGAGGCAAAAGACCTCCCTGTCTCAAGGACACCATGGTTCAAGGTACAAAGTAAAGACAAGTGTGAACACTTCCTTAATTCTCAAAACATCTAATAGCCACGCCTCAAGGCAAAGCATCATGTGATTAGGCCTTGAAGTACAAGACAACTGGTAACCACACCTTTGGCCAAAATATCCTATTAGGTAGGCTTGGGGGCAAAACAAGCTCAGACTCACTGACCTTGAGTCAAGATGGAGCAAAGCCACACAATTAAGTCTTTGTGGGTCCCCACACTCAGGTTCTTCATTTTTAAGGTCTGTAATTTCCTGTGATGTTTAAAGCAAAAAGGTTGAACCTTAGTGATAAAGATGAGGATGGGGGAAATGTTTACTTACAATGTTTAAAATGATGCTGTGTTATAGCTTGAAGGACTTCATTAAAGATATAAGAGAATAGAATTGCATGGGAATTGAGTACATATGAACTACAGAGGCAAATGATGTATTCGCAAGAACTAATCTTTTCCATGGGAACCACATTCCAGAAGAGTATTACTATTACGTGATGGTAAGCAAGATGTGCATCACCTGGTGAATTCAGCTCTGCACACTCCTTTGGAGAGAGTGAGTGGTGACTTAAAAAATGATCACTGTGTGACACTGCTCTGTTGCTGTTGTTCAGGCTAACTGTAGGTTTCAAACAGGAAAAATTACCAACAATGGGCTCTCCAGTCCCTATGAATGCAGTCTTATTCCATATGCCAAAATGTCTAATTTCCCCAACTTTGTAATAGCAACTGGTTTCAAATCTCAGCATGAATTCAGGCCTCTGAAGACATATCAGTTTGCCTATTACTACAAAGCACTTTATAAAATTTGATTTTATTTGCATTGACTTGGTTTTAAAGAGAATAAAAAATGGTCAAAGTGGGAGATTAATAAATGGTTGAAGAAAATAAGACAATCCTAAAATAATAGGTTTAAAACAAAACCAAAAAACCATAAAATAAGAGCCACACGTTCTGTAGTTGCTGAGGCAGACTACAGAATTACTCTACTATTTTCTAAAATGGTGTTTGTGTGTATGTGAATGTGTATTCATGTTTGTACACATGTGTACATTTACATGTGGTCCTGACTTAGAAAGCAGAATAGTGAAGAAGCATTATGTCCCCAGCGTTTTGGAACTGTGTGTAAACATAGTATGGAGAGGTTAAAGGCTTAAAAGTATGGCTTTTATACTGAATACTCTACATCTTCAGTGGTTTCTGTTCACAGAAAATTTGGTGAAAGGCAGCCTAGGTGAGTGACATATTGAGGTTGCCAAGGATCACAACTATCACTCCAAATCCATTCCCAATACTCGAACCTGTGGAGTTTATGGAGATTTAAGGACCCTTTAACTCTTGAATGTTTTCTACAGCTAATCATACAAAGTTATATCTCAAAATGGCACTCCTGACCCTTCGCCCTGGCAAAGTGAATTACTCCAGAGTAAAACATTTCTAATGACACACAAGGAAAAGCTGGTCTCAAATGTCCTTGTCTGGAGTCAACATTCCTGGATGACTTTAATCATGACTTGTTGGATTGCAAAAATAAGGAGCAATCTTAAGTCAAATCAAATGAGTCTGAGTTAGAATTGCATTGCAATATGGTAAAATAAAGAAATGAAATCATTATTTAAAAGGGAAAACAGAAAATACAAAGTAGACATGGAATTCTAACATACCTGTGATGGTTTATTCTTTGAAAGTAAAGAAAAAGGAAATAATTTAATTGTTACATTTTTTTAAGATCAATGTGATTTTGTTTGATTTTGCTTTGTTGTATTTGACACATCTTCTGGCTTTGTAGCCAAGTTCGTCCACCAACTCTCAATCCTTCCGTGCAAGTGCCACAAGGCCAGGGCTCAAAATTGTATTTGAATCTGTCTAAAAGTTTCCCATCATGGGATTCTTCAGTGATTACATGCTTTCTCCTATATACTGAAGCATGTGTAAACAAATGCAACTGGCTGACCAGGATGTGCCTTCCTGATAAAAATATACCCTAAAGCAGTGGTGCTCAAGCTGTGGGTTGCAACCCATTTGGGGTTATAAGGACCCTTTCACAGGAGTCACCTATCAGATATCCCATATATCAGATACTTACATTATGATTCATAACAGTAGCAAAATTATAGTTATGAACTAGCAACAAGATATTTTTATGGTTGGGGGGTCACAACTTGAGTAGCTGTATTAAAGGGTCACAGCACTAGGAAGGTTGAGAACCACCCTTTAAGGCCTTAAGGATTATAGAGGTAGCAGCAACGTTTATTGTGGGCAGTCATTAAAGATAAATAATTAAAAGAAGAAAACAGTTTGCACTGTATTTTGGGAAATAACATCAGTTTAAGACACTATAAACACAAAATTTTTATATTTTACAACATTTACCCCTTTCTTTGAATGTTCTTTTCCCTACTGTTTCCTCATTTTTTATTTATCCCCATTAGCATAGCCTTTTGTTTTTTTACTTTCATTACTGATGAAAATAAAATATGTTTAGCCATTAATATCTAACTATAAATTACCCCTTATGTTCCCATGTCTGGATAATTGCAAATTAAATGTACAGTAATATAAAATGCTTATTTGGCAGTGATCTATGATAGCCAAAAAAATCTTAGAAAAGAATAGATTATATGAGATCTAAGTTTTGATGGCCAGAGCCATTGAGATTTGATTTGAAGGGGATTCTGTAAATATTTTCCAAAAACGAGTTTGTTTGAACTTCACAAAGCCCTATTATGATCTTCCTACTGCATATGAGATACAGACAGTGTGTACAGGTAAAATAATGTTTCAGTCTAAGGATGAAATAATCCCTTCCTATTTATGCCCAAATTCTTCCACTTTAGATTTAAGTTGTGAGCTTCAGAAATGTCAGAGTTTTTCCTTTTCATGTTGTACCACTTATTCATAGAGAGCACAAAATACAGTCTTACATATGCAAGGTAATATTACAAAATAATTATTTTCCCCAATATAGGTACTTATCAGCTGGTTTAAATCATCTCTTCAAATAAATTTATATAAAGAATCATGCTCAGTGATGATCATTCCAAAGATGAACAAATATTTAAAGGTAAAGAATTAAAATCTATAAGATATGTCAATAACCATATAAATTGTTGCTAACATTTGATGGACATTTTTTTCTAATCATGCATATTTGTATATATACAAGGCTCTTCTGTACCTAAGGGTTCCATGTATATGAAAAAGCTCTACAGTGTTTCAATTCTGACATTTAGATAATGTTAATTCTATATTATTATTATTGATACTTTGTAATTATATATTTGCCTGAAGTTGTGAAAGCTATTTTAACTATGAGGTCTATTCAAACAAATACTTCTTTTACAAAGTATTAAAGTTGTCAGCAACTCTCACATTTTTCTTTGTGTTATTATAGTTTTGGGAGAGACATTTCTTGAGCCTTTCCTCCTAAAATAGCCCAGCCAGAAAACTGTGTATTCGGTCTTAGCTGACTTTGAACACCACTTGGTATCAAAGCATAGTAATATTCAGGGTGTAGGTTCCCAGCCATTGGAGTTGAACTAAATTCAAAGATTACAGTAAAGAATGGAGAGAACTAAATTGTAAGTCCTTAAAACTTCAATCGGCATTTGGCCAAACCTTAATTGGACGAGTTTGAAAAGGCTGTGCTGACAAAATGATTTTAGAATCAGTTAGGATAGTTCAATTTCTGCAAAGTCCTAGACTAAGCTCAGTGAAGCCTAGCTTGTACTAGTCATGTGATCTGCCTGTTGAGTGCATTTTTCATTTCAAAGTGTCTGCTGATATTTACAAAGTATTCTTGAGTGAACACCTTAAGCTTGTGATAATAAAATCCATGCCACTGCTTTTCTGCCTCACAGAATAAAATAGATTGGAATTGCTCTTAAGTATTTAATAACTTAATGGATTCATGGGCCATTGGACCAGGACATCATCTATTTTATCTATTATCAGGTACCAAATTGTGTTCTCTGTCTTCCTTTAACTATTGCAGAATACTAAACTATCTACCTCAAGTCACCCCAGACAGTCTTACTCACTAATGTTTCTCAGTTTATCCATTAAAATGCCCCTGTTGTTTATTTGAATCATTGTAAGTGAGCTTAGGGAATGTGTACCATAATGTGTGGGAGAAATACGCTGATCCTCATCACTGGTATCCAACTACCCTCTTCCTCTACCAAAGGAAACCTCAAGCCCCCCAAAAATAGAAGGGAAGTTAATGTACCATTTCCTCCCATGTTCAAGGTAGTTGGCCCCTGGGGCTACTAAAAAGATACAGGACACAGTAATTCAGGAAAACCCTTCTTCAGTGTAGAGCTAGAAAACACCTGTGCTCTTACATGCTCTATAAATGTAATACTTAGGAAGAAATTCTAATGTAGATTCATATTAAATTCACATTAAAAATTCAAGAACTATAACAATAATAATTTAAAAGTCATTTACTACATTGTTGCTAACTATCATTTTCATAAGTTGATTTTGAGTTAAATAAATTATTTTAAAAAATATTCTAGGTGACACTTGAAAATAAACTAAAATTTCTTGAAAATATCTCACTATGCCATATCTAATAGACTAAATTATTAAGGTACTTAAATTTATTTTACATGTGTTGATGTGAGGGTGTCAGATACCCTGCAATTGGAGTATCAGACAATTAATTGTAAGCTGCCATGTAGGTACTGGGAATTGAACCCCAGTCCTCTGGAAGAATATCCAATGCTCTTAACCACTGAGTCATCTCTCCAGCTCCTTCATATAGTATATTTTTAAACTGTTAGAATTTCAGCTTAATCTAATAAAAGATAGTTAAAGTTTTTTAGATACCATAATTTAAAATGAAATGACTTTACAAAGAGTTATTCCAGAGGTTACAAATTTAACTATAAATAGAAAGTGTTAGAAAATTTCCATTTGCATTAAAAAAATTAGGAGGCAAGATTCTGTGTTCTCTTAATTTAAATTCTGTGTTTAAATTCTGTAATTATACATTAATGAATCAGAAAAATATTAATATATTAGTTTTCAATAGCTCTGGTCATTTCTGAAGACTAATTTTATTGTTAGACACTTTAAATGGAGGTTTCAAATATTTCCTCTCTAATTAGGTTAATACTAAGCAATAAGATCTTACTCAATGCTCCAGCCTGGACATAATTTTGTAATCATGTATCTGTCCTTCTAACTAAAGGTTTCCTTTGGCCCTCTCAGCTACAAGGTTCTTGAGTGCATGGCTATAATTTATGAAGAAAAAGACCAAAAGCTTTTTAAATTTTGCCTCCTGATCCTGAGATGGTGAGGAGGGAAAAATATGGAGCTTCCACAACTTTTAAGAAGCTATAAACCATTGTGCTCATGGTAGCATTTATCAATTTGTAACCACTGCTACAAGGCTTCCAGTAATCAATTATTCCCTGGCTCTATGAGGGACTCCGAGCTGTATCTGATAAACTAGAAATCAATTTTGCTGCCTTATGGCTAGTTCTAAATATGCTTCTTCTCAACACATTTAAAATAAACAAGGTTAGAATCTAGCTGGTTCTTATACAATCATTTTTACAGTATGGCTCAACACATAAACATTTTCAAATGCAAGTGAGAAATACATTTTAGGTTCATGCTTCTTGCTTCCATCCTCCTTTCTCAATAGTGAAACTGAATAGATTTTTTTCCTCCTTTGGCCTTACACAAAAGTAATTTATAGTTGATAGAAACAGTTATTTAAGCTAAGCAACTATCTTTCTTCATTAGACTGATGTCAAATACTGCAAAGAGGGATATTTGCTAGACAAAACAATTTAGCAGAGTCTTCGCTATCATAGCAACTGTCATCGAGTGTGTGATCTGCAATAATGCTAGACAGAGACAAGTAAAGATTTCCTCAAACTCTTTGTAAGTCTTATATTTCCCTTTAGCTTTTTTTTTTTGCTTTCCATTACAAGAAAGGGTATAGAAAATCAAAGGATAATATGAAATCAAAGAAACAGATGATACTCAAAGGAATCATGAGTTTTCCTTAGTGGATAATGACAAAATAAAACACATTACAGAAAAGTATTAGAAAATTTCTCTTTTAAATACCAATTTCATTATAGATTTTAACCAGGGATGTTGTTCGATGTTTAAAAAAAAAGAGAACTAAATTTCGTTGGAATGAGATAGTCAAATGGCCTCAGGATACATTTCCACATAGTATAAATTAGTTGTTACACAGTAAATGAACTTTATAATAGAGCATTTTGGCAGGTGCCAACTTAATTAAGAGAACAGTAATGAAAACAGCCCAATACTTATTCACTTCCTGATGTGAGATGTTTCAAACTATTTTGAGGTAAAATTTTCTTTAATGAGAATCTAATGATAATGAACTTGTGGGATTGTGGTATTCTCAAATATCTGGATTTATACTTTCAAATTTACTTGAAGTAAAAAAGAAAATAAGAAAAGGTAGGGAAAGGGACAGAGACAGAGTCTTAGTTTGGGTTTCCATTGTTGTGATGAAATACTATGACCAAAAGCAAGATGGGGAGGAAATGATTTATTCTGCTTATGCAGAGGCCACAGAGAGGTGCTGCTTACTGGCTTCCTTCAAATGGCTTGTTCAGCCTGCTTTCTTATAGAACCCAGGACCACCAACCCAGAGATGGCACCAACTACAATGGGCTGGGTCTTCTTTCATCAATCACTAATTGAGAAAATATCTCATAGACCCAACCTTATTGGAACATTCTCTTACTCAAGGTTCCTCCTCTCATATGACTTTAGTTTGTGTCAACATGACATAAAACTATCCAACATAGATAGACAGACAGACAAGACAGACAGACAGACAGACAGACAGATAGATGATAAATAGATTTCTTAATACAAAAATAAATGCAAGCTTTCTCTCAAGTTTTTCTGTATGAGATTAAATTAGCATTGTTTATGGGGTGCTTTATTGCTTTATTTCCTGGACTCTCAGAAATATGGTTCTTTACCTATAGAATGAAGATATTGGAATGGGGATGTAGCACAGGCATAGAGCTCACAAACCCTTGCTTATATTCTTAGTACTATAAAAATAAATTATTAATCAAAATGAAAATGATAACTATCCATTTCATATTTCTTTCATACTAAGAATTAAATAACTATATTACCATTCTGGTGCTGGATATTAGATGATAGAGTCAGAGCTTGAAGTTCAATGGAAATTTTCCATAAACTTAAAAATGTAATATAATCATTAATAGAATAGTAGGAAGTTCATCATGGTGTCAAGAGCACAGGTAGATGGTATTTTTCAAAAGGAATTAACTGATAGTTAGGAAAAACAGAGTAATTGTCAGTCTGGTAATTGTAGAGAGACTGAAGAACGAGAATTGCAAATATAATGCCAGACTGCTGGGTTACAGTGTGGGTGTGGGTGTGTGTATATATATATATATATTTCTTTTGAAGTATTGTAAGCCAGACCCAAACCAATTTTTTAAAGAGGAATGTGACTTTTATTATTTGGGTAGAAATTTTTGGAAGCATTCTTCAGATGTCAATGAGCACATACATCAACTTGGGATGTATTAAATGGAAAGTGATTTCATTATTTCACTTGCTTTTTTGGCATAACCATCAAAGGAAAGAATATTAAAATAAAATCCAAACAGATGAGATAATAACATCTTCTATAATGAAAACACATCTCTTATTGATTCTATATCTTGAATCATTTCCATATTATGATTCAATTTGTACAAATAGGCACTAAAAGATAAGACTGAGAATAAGACATTTCTTGATAAACAAATACATTGTAACATAAAGTATACTATTTGAAAACAACATAAAATGAATCCACTTATCAGGTTCTCACATTGAAATTAAAGGTGAAAAACAAAATCTTTCTTTTCTAAATAGAAAAGAATAAAAAAATATGTTTCTCCAAAAAAGTATTTTAAGCTACAGATCCTATCATCATTCAAATAATAAACATTACTTTCTTATCTGATTAAATACATAGAACCTGGGTAATATTTTTAAACCTTGGTATGTAAGCCCACCTGAATTTAATCATATTGTCCTCTTGCTTCTGACTCCTGAGTGCTAAGAGCAGAAGTAACTCCTTTAGGATTTCTAAAGTTGTTCCCAATTTGCTGTGTTATCTCATTTATGTATCATATTTTTAAATCACAAAAATGTCAGAAGGATCAAGTAAGAAAACCAAATTATTCATTTTGTCAAACAAAAACAGCCCACTAGTGCTGTGGAACAATCTTTTTGAACACCATGAATATGTATTACTTTCACTGACTAATAAAACCTGATTGGCCAATAGTCAGGCAAAAAGTATAGGTAGGGTGATCAAACTGAGGATACAGGGGGAAAGAAGGGTAGAGTCAGAGAGTCAAGAGGACGCACTGAGAAGCAAGATGAAAGTGCCATGGTAATAAAGGTACCACCATGTGGCAGAACGTAAATAAAGAATATGGGCTAATTTAAAATGTAGGCACTAGTTAGTAATAAACCTGAGCTATTGGCTGAGCATTTACAATTAATATAAGCCTCTGTGTGATAATTTGGAAGTGGCTTATGGGACAGGAAAACTCTGCCTACACACGAGCATTTAATATAACTGAATCAAGATACTCTGCCCTCTTGGCAAGAGACAGGTCATAACAGTAGGAGAGAAGACAGCAACCAGGGTACTCAAATAAATTATTCTCTGGGATGATGTTATTATATGGACTTTGATCTCTTTACCTCAGGGATGAAGCCTGTTATGAGCTATGCTCAGAAGTTCAGTTGTCCTTAGTGATGGTGGTTGACTGAACATTTCTGAGTACCGAATCTGCACTAGAAGGCTGTGAGGTGGAGATGAAGACAGGCAGTGAGAAGGTGAGTATGGGAAAGAATAAAATGAAACCAAACTGTTGGCTTCATTTTTACCAAGATGTTAGTTAATCTGTTTCAGCTAGTTTACAACATGTAAATATAAAATCAGCTAAGAGACCTGTTTCTGTGAAAGATGAATGCTGATGCTCTATTTACACATACATTGAAGGCATTCTATTTGTGATTTCCTTTGCCATCCTGGGGTCTTTTAATAATAGTTACCAGCAGTATTCAACTATTTCATGGTTCTTGAGACCTTTCTTTCTTCTTTGTATGTATTCTGCACATTTAATTTCCGTAATTTCTTTACCCACTTTGATCTGTGAATTTGTGGAACCACATTAACCAAGGGAGTATTATACACAAAACACTACCCAAGCAATGGTAAATAGGAATACTTATATCCTGTTTACTGTGATCTGTGCTAGTGCCCTAAATCAAAGCTCAGAACTAAGTAAAATGGGTACATTATATGGTAGGCAGTAAATCAGAAGCACTTCGTAATTGGGATTCAAAGTGCATCAAATATAGTCAGGCAGCATCTAATATAAAGCCAGGAGAAAATCCTAGATCCATGTTTTACTTGCAAGAGGAGAAAACTGAACAGGCTTTCACATTGAGAGAGATGGTTTCTCTTACTGGTTTAGGAAAGGAGTATAGAGAATGCAGCATTGTGTGAAGAAACTGCTTATACACTATGGCCCTGAACAGGAGCAGCCATTACCCAGTCAGTCTCTCGGAATCAGGAAAATCACAGAAGAAATCTCTTACAAAAGGATAGTTTGGGAAAGGAAGATTTTTATACTTATCCTCCTTCTGAAACTATGTGTAATTTGCACTAGATAAAAATAGAAAATAAACTGAAGATACTGCAGTAGATTAATAAAGGCCTCCATAGGCTTTATTAATCAGATTGGCTCATATTCATCTCTAAGAATATTTGTTTAAGTTGCTATATGTTCCAGAGCATAGCTCTGCAGTTTGTTATAGTTATCTAATCATGAAATTTCTCCTGTGTTTACACGTAAGGCACAGTTTTCCCACATAGTGATGTCAAATTGCAATTCAGAATACAAGCTATTAGCACAGCAATTGGGCATACACAACACCTGTTCCCTTTTTCATCATTGTTGAATTGTCACTTTTGAATGAAGACCAATGTTATACCACTTAACGGATTTTTAGCATTGTGTTGTGATGCAAACAGAGGCCTGGTGGCCAGAAATAATATTTCATTTGCTTCAAATTTAATTTCATTGTAAGAAAAACAATCTAGGGTGAGGTAGGAGGCAAATAGAATTTGCCTAAACCCCTGAAAAACTTGTAGCTTCAGGAGGCCATTTGTTTTAAATGGGGTGTAACACATGCATAATAGTTCCAAGTGGGTAGGTTCAAGGTGACAGTAGATTAGAATAAATAGAACAGGGTACAGAATATACAGAATGTTGAGCCAATGGATCCATATATCATTTAACAAGTGTTAATGAATAGCACTAAAATGTATAATTTTGTATAGATCATTAGAATGGTCATTTGTTAACTGCAATATACTAAATAAAATGATAAATAGTTTTTGATAGGTGCCACATATTTATTTATCTAAGCAATTGAGAATGGAAGGTCAAATTTTATTTAATTCTAGAAAGATGTTCAGATACTATGTGAGAAAATATTTTCAAAGCTGGAATTGAATTTAGGGTAAAATGGTCCTATAAAGTCATTTTAACGATTAAACAAATAATGCCCATAGAGATGAAGTAAGTTAATTGAAATCACATATTTTTAAATTAAAATATTATGGTATGGATTTCTAAGTATCACTTCATTCCAGTTGTCATTAATTTTTACGTGAATTTTTACAAGAATTAAGCTTTTTGCCTTCTCCTTGTGTCTCATCAGTCACTATGAATGCTTTCGATTCACAGAGCCTGGCCATTAGAAAAGAAGCATGGACATGAATCACTAGCCCTCCCAAATGTGTATGTGGGGTGGGATTTTTACAAAGATCCCTGAAAATAGAATCTTTTTAGGGATCCAATAACAGAACTATGCAGTGGAAAACTGCTCTGGAATACATGCCTCTTCTAAAGTACCCATCAAACACTATTTAACGACACTCACGTTAGCTTGAACTTTGACATCCATCCCATTAGACTGGGCTACATGACAAACTGATGCTTTCCATTCTCTCGCCTCTAATGAATTCTTACTTCCATTTCCAGACAGTGTTTCATCTTGCTATGTCGAGAAGATGGTTGAGCAATGGAGAGCAGCTAGGTTACCCAGGGGGACAACAGAATCAATTCAAGATGAGTGCTCACTGTTCAGAAAATACATTTGTGGATGTCAGGAAAGCTTTCCTGAGAAAGCACTGTATTGGAAAGGACTTGTTGGGTGATTATAAATTCCTTCAGGTGAGTGCTCTTGTCTGGAAGCAAGTATATTATATGCCATAAAAATTAAGATAAGGGTGTGTGGGTATTTGTGTGTGTGAGTATTCATTAACATAGCTGATAGAAAGAGACAGAGAGGGGGTTAACTGTCTTTTGAATAGTGTAGTTTTGGATCTCAAACAAGGAGTATCTCTTAAGTTTCCTCTTTTATATTTTGTTTCATAAATTTTAGCTGAATAAATATAATTATATACATAATAAACACACACACACACACATGTATACCACACTCCTCTCCTCCCCTCCCCTCTTCAATGGCAGGTATCAATTGAGACTTTCTGAGGGCTTGGAACTTCCCTTCCACCATCTCTGATGGAACTAATCTTTCTGTAGGAAAAGTCAAGGTCTATCATTAAGAGCATCATGTAATCAGAGGGCCATGTTCTATTCACCTTCACTTACCATAGCTTTGCTTCTACTACTGTCCTTAGAATCTCTGAACACTGTACTTAAGCTTAGAACACAAATTGAAAGCTCTTATCTCCCTATCCAAAATGCCTTTTGGTTTTTCTACAGCTGACATATATTCCAAGTACTCAGCTCTTCAAAATTTAAGTGATGAATATGTCCTGAATGGCTGTATGTAACTTTTAACAAATATCTAATGTTAAGGAAAAAAATTTCTAAAGATTTCTGAAAGCAAATTTTACAACACCCAAATTTTGCTTTATTTTTTTAAATTAAAGTATAATTACCTCATCTCCTCCCTTCCAGTTCCTCCTGCTAATCCTCCCATGTCTCCTCTTAATACCCTCTCAAATTCATGGCTCTTCTTCAAAGTTTATACTTAAACACACACACACACACACACACACACACACACACACACACACACACAAGCACACATGCACACAGACAGATGAATAATACATAAATGAAACCTGCATAGTCCTTTATTGTTAATTGTGAATATACAACTTCAACACCGACTAGTTAGTATTGAATAATCAATTGGGAGTTTTCCCCAAGGAAGACCATTTTCCTCTTCTCTCAGCATTCCTTAGTTGCTTGTAGGTCTTTGTTTACAGAGTGTTTGCTGTGGAATAATCCTTCTGTACACTGTGTGAATATGTCACTATGATTGGTTTAATAAATGAGAAGACAGACCAATAGCTGAACAGGATAAAGTTAGGTGGGAAAGCCAAACTAAGAATGATGGCATGGGGAAGGGCAGAGTCAGAGGAGTCACCAGCCAGACAGAGCATGAATGGGACACACAAAATGGGATAGAGGTAAAAGCCTAGGGGTAGCACATAGGCTAATAGAAATGGCTTAAGTAAGAGCTAGTCAGTAACAAGCTTGGGCTATTGGCTGAGCACTTACAATTAATATACATGTCTGAGTGATTATTTGTGAGTGGCTACGGGACAGAAAATCTCTTCCTACATGTATGTGGTGGCCCAATGTGGGGCAGGAATTTCCACATAAAATCTAAAAAAGCTGAAAAAGGGATGCTAAACACACAAAAACAGAATCAAGTGCTGCTTCTTAGTACCTATCCCTTCTCTAGTAGGCTCTGTTTGCTGGTGGCAAGAAGAGGCATGGCTCCTTTAAGAGGCAGCTTCCTGGTTTGTGCTGGCAGCTCTTTTGGGAGGTCCTTCTACTGAGCACTTAAATGGGTTTATGGGGAGTAGGCTGCTTGCTACTTGGTGACAGCATGGACCAACAACTTCCCAGAGTTGGGGCAGTAAACATGACTCTCACGGGTGCCTCTGCCATGAAGCTAGGCTCTTGGGAAGCCACGCTGGGTGGAGTCAACCAACAAAGCTGCTACTTTGGTCCTAGCCATGCCACTTAGCAATTTAAAGATTCATGTGGTCAGTAAAAGATAGAGATATGCAGTAAAGACAGATTCAGATGAAAAAAAAAAATCAAGCCTCTAAACAGTTTACAGCGTGTTTAAAAATATACATAGGCTTGGAAGAGAGAAAAGAAAGGACATATACAGTCATAGATTAAAAGTATAGTTTTAAAATAATAAAATAATGTCCTTAAAAGGATAGTAAAGTAATATAAAAGAAAAAAGCTACATAAAGATGAAATATACACTGAGATTCTAGATACTGTATGTTATTGTGTTGTCTTGAATTTTTTTGTCTGCTGAGAAAGGAACAAGAGCTGCTAAGAGACATTTGATTGTAAATGCTGCTGGATTCAACCAACCTATATATTTTGAAAATATCTTGACTTCAAAATGGAAGTCAAAAGATACATTGCTTTGGAAAAGAGGTTCTGCTTTTATTTCCATAGAAAATAAAAGACTGTGGATTCATTCAAAGTTAAAGATGATCAGGTTTGATCAAGGAAGACCCTCTGAAAATCCTGGCTACAAATATAAAAAATTAACCTAAAAGAACTACGAGATATATGATGTATATTTTATCTATGTAAATATGAAACAAAAAATCATCTTTGATTACTTGTGTACAATAAATACATAGTCTATACTTCTATTAAAGCAGATACTTGGGTTACCTTTAAGAGTTTATGTATTTTCAGAGCAAGGGGACCAGACACCAATAAAAATGGATGACCTAGGTGATCCAGCATTCAGAACAGCATCCAGGATAGGTTGCTGACTGAAATGATCTAGCCTCACAGAATACTACAACCAAGACATAATAATTATCCTAAATTTTCTCAAGGTCCCCCAAAGATCACTAGAGCCCCCCAGTCAACTGGAAGTAGTCTAGAAAACTATGCCCACATTTCCCCAAAATAGGTTATTGGATATTTATTAGCATTTAAGGAGGTTGGTTATAAGTTTTTATTGGTAATGGTCAGGAAAAACACTAAAGAAAGATTAGATTCAAGGATTTCTTTCTGAAAAGAAAAAGGGGGATATATAAATGATAAGATAGAAGGGTAGATTATTGAATCTACTTTTAAATTTAAAAAAGCAACTACTAGTCTTACATAGTTTACATTGGTATGATTTTGGTTTATTGATATAAATTTTAAATTATTTTTTGTTATACTGTATGTGTATCTCTACTCTTCTTGGGAGTATTATGTTTATGCAGCTCATTTAAAAAATGTATAATTAAGAAATATAGATTAATAGTCATCTATAATAATCAAACTTATAGTTATATTAGGTATGTTTTCAAGGTCACATACATATATATTTAGGTAGATAGACAATCTTCAAACACTTCAAAACCTACATAGTATGGCATTTAAAGTGTTTTAATAATTTAAGACTTTTTATGATAGTGAGACACATCTGCTCCTGACAGCACCAATTAACTTCAGAGATGATGGTCAACAAAGAAACTCTGTATGGAGTTTGTTTTCTTTGTGGCAAAAGCTAGCCACTGGGCAAAGAAACTGCCCTTGCCTTAATTGTTGACAGTTACTGCCCAAACTGGACCAGCAGCATGCAAGAAACATGACTGCCAAATTTTGCCTAGACAAGGTATGATAGTCCTTCAAAATTCCCTGCTTCACAGGAAAGTCTGTTAGATATGCTAGGCCAAAGCTGAATGTTCAAACTTTACTGAGGAACTTTGTGTGACTGTCCAGACAGCCTGAGGTCCCTGTCTTTAGGCAATATTTCATCCTTCTGGAATGGAGTTAAAGACTAAATAGTTAAACTTATAGTTTTCCCTAGTTATTATAGAAAGCAAATTAGATATAAAGCTTTAGACTCATCAAGATAAGATAGATAATAGAGTATTTTCTCTAATTTTTCCAAATACAAATAGACTGGATATCATAACTGTAATTCTTACTTGGTAACTATTTTTGTTGTATATAATTTTACTATGTTAAATTTAAAAACCTTCCTTTTTAATTAGACAAAAAGGGGGAAATGCTGTGGAATAATCCTTCTGTACACTGTGTGAATATATGTCACTATGACTGGTTTAATAAACAATCTGACTGTCCAATAGCTGAAAGGATAAAGTGAGGTGGAAAAGTCAAACTGAGAATGATGGCATGAGGAAGGGTGGATGGAGTTAGAAGAGTCACCAGCCAGGCAGAGAATGAGTTGGACACACAAATGAGATAGAGGTAAAAGCCAGGAGCCTTGGGACAGCACATAGATTAATAGACATGGCTTAAGTTGTAAGAGCTAGTTAGTAACAAGCCTGAGCTATTGGCTGAGCACTTGGAATTAATATAGCCTCTGAGGGATTATTTGAGGGTGGTTGCAGAACAGGAAAACTCTGCCTACAGGTGTTTCTCTGAAATTTTCCCTTTCCATGTTAGCATTACTAATTGTTGTTATAATTCAAGTCATGTTTAGATATCCATATATTTGAGGTATTATGGAGTTTCTTTGTCATTTCTAGATGACACAATCTCATGGCATCTTTCCTGGTCCTCTAGGTTTTTTCAACATAGTATTTTCATTGATTCTTTGGGATTTTCACATCATATACCAAGATCACACTCACTTCTCAGTCCTTCCATGTCCACACCCCTTGTTACTCCACAATAAAATTTTTTTAAAAAAGTCCAATTTCTGTTATCTATGTATTCACTGTAGTATAGTCAAACTCCAGTGGCCTGCCCCTTAAATAAAACTGCATCCACAACAGAAGCCATCAATTGTAGAAAGCTACACTTCAACATCCTTAGCACACTCTTTAAAACTTTTCTTCAATGGCTTCCTACTAAGGCTGTTACTTTTTTTTTTTTTTGCAGGGGGGTTTGGGTAGGTTGTCAGAGAAGCCTTCCATGTTCCTCTATCTCAACTGTGCTTCTGCAGTCATGGATATCACTGCAAAAGTAGCTTCCTTGCTGTTAACACTCC
>CABHPQ010078763.1:0-13629 GCA_902168405.1 Peromyscus aztecus
GTTCCTCACTTACAAAGACAGTTTGCTTAATGTTCAGCTTCCCGCTAAACTTGCCTTCAGCTCAGGTCCTACCCAAACTTACAGAGCATAAGATCATAGGCATCATCTTCTCCTGGGCAGAAATTTATAAACCATACTTTTAAAAATGGCTTAGAAAATAAATCTCCTTTTGATAAAGGTTTTGATGAAGACAAAAGGTATGCAACAGAGAAAGATAAATTATATACGATTCAAACGTTTAGCAAATTTCTCAAAAGAAATTGAAACTTTTTCATTTTGCAACAATTGGTACATATGTGGTGATTTGATGGCACAGGCATTTAAAGACATTGGTTTAGGTAAAAATGATTTTGGACAGAGTGTCTTACTCAAAGACAAACAGGATAGAAAGAAATTAAATAGATTTCAGAGTTTAGCATGATGATAGGTTCAAAAATGGAGAAATGTGGCCTGAAGAGACAGCTCAGCAGTTAAGAGCACTTGCTGCTCTTGCAGACAACTAGTGTTTTGTTCTCAGCACCCATGTTGGGTGAGTCACAACCTTCTGGAACTCCAGCTCCAGGGGATTAGATGCCCTCTTTTGGTTTCTGCAGGAACATGCACTCAAATGTTCACATACATAGGCACACAGAGACACACACAAACCCCTACACAACCCCTCCACACACACAATTAGAAATAATAGAAATAAATATTTTTTGAAAGAATGAAGGAAAAGAAAAGGTAATAATCTTTTGAATGTTATTTCTTAAAAGCTAACAAGCATAATTATGGCTACTAAGATATAATTTTCTTATAGCTTAGTCATTGACTAAGCATAATTCAGGCATATAGCAGCAGGCAAGCTTTTCAGTTGCTAATTACAATGATGCACATCTTGTTTTCATTCAACAGGGGTGGCCATATTTTAAATATTGCATCGCATTGGTTTGCATTAGTTGCTTTCTATACATACTCTTTGGATAATCCAAAGCAGGATTGAATCCATTTTAAGCGTGTAGACAAATGTCTAAGTGGTCTTATTAAATTAAAAAAAAAAAAACCAGAGCCAAAATAGGAGTGAAAATCTGACCGAGATCAGGGGAATCAGAACAGCCACCATGTAACCTTACCTCACCATGGTGCAGCTTCTAAAGTGTTTTACTTCCTGTCTACCCATGCCTTTAATGCCTTGTTTTTCTGCCCTATCATTGGCTCTTAGCCCAACTACCTCACTTCCTTGTCACTGCCTGTCTGTACAGACCTCCAGGTCTCTATGGTTGGTACTGGGATTAAAGGTGTATGTCACCATGCTTGGCTCTGTTCCCTAGTGTGGCCTTGAAGACACAGAGACCCTGCCTGCTAAGTGATAGGATTAAAGGAGTGTGCTAACATTGCATAACTTCTGTTTTTACTAGTAGTGGCTGACCTTTATCCTCTGATCCTCAGATAAATTTTATTGGGGGACACAGATAAATTATCACGTAAATGAACCTTTGCTTGCTGGAAATCTCAGGGAAGATGAGACATTGGGAAGTATTCCTTTCATCAGATTTGTGGCCTTTGAACAATAGGCAGTGTGGTTCAAGTCTCAGGATATGCCCACAGATATATGTTCCTGAGACTTTACTAACTGAACTAGAAAAATCTCTGATAGTTCAATGTGCTAAAGGTCCCCCGATGTCTAGTGCTTTAAGCTACTCAAATAAACTAAAGCTGCAGCCTGGTGTGCAATGGGCTACCCAAATAATTAATGAGCTATTCTTTAATTAGATATTGATATTTCACTACAAATCTTTTGGAAAATTGGCCAGATATTTAGTTTGTTTAATCCTTGCATATCCATAGTGCTTGAAGTTGAATCAGTGTTTACACTAAGGAATTGGGAAAAGAAAAACTCACTGACATTTTTTTCTTTGCTTACAGTTCAAATTTTAAAACTTCATATTTTCTTTGAAATTGTTGAGATCATAAAATCCTCCGCTTCCCAGGGTAAACAGAACACATCGTGTGGATATCGGGGGAACTGATATCACACACCTGCTTTTCACGGCACAACTCCAGAGTTGCCTTGTCATATGATGCAAAATGTTGAGAAAATTGACATATTAAATAAATCAAGAGTGGGAGTCTGTATGTATCGCTGCCTGGGGGTCCAGTCTCTAGCAGCACAGGTCTCAAAGGGAATCCACAGAGTTGGTGCATACTATGATTTTTTTTTTTTAATCTGAGGGGGTTAGGGAAAAAGACAGACTCTTTTGATGGTTTCCGTTTTCCTTCTAATTCTATCTTTGTTCTTGATGACTTCTTTCTAATTCTTTTAGCATTTTCCTCCTACTTCTCTCGTTCTTGATGTTTTCCTTTTAACTTTAACTCTAGTCATTCCCTTGCAGCTGATGTATCCCAGCAAAATCTTTCAGGCAATATAAAAATTACAATGTGGTTACATTATGTTTTTCAAGTGAATGATTTCAATGAATTCAAGTAAAAAACAGCGTGTTTTTCATACCCCTTTTATGATAAAACATTTTACGTATTACAGGTGAAAACCAAATTATCCCGAGAACGTACATACATTCATACCCAAGCAACTTGTTATAGGTTAACAGTGTAGGCAAGCAAGGTTTTCTTTTACCGCAGACTGAAGAAATGACCAATTACTTTATTACTTATATTGAAAGGTAGTCTTTTAGGGAATCTTAAAGGAATCACAAACATAAACTTTTATATATGAAAAACAATCAGTCAGCTCTACTTTAAATCTTTAGAGTGCATACCCACTCATGAATAGTTTTTTTTTTTTAATATCAGGAGATTGAAGGCAAAAATGGGTATAAGGAATTAATCATCATCTTTGGTCATCAACCAATCCTAGCAAGAAAGGCACATCAGCTAATGGTAATTGGGCTGATTTGTTCTTTTTCCTCACCTTAAGGAGTTCCTCACTCAACTATGTGCCTTTCTAAAACTTGAGATGGTCTTATATAGTGGCAATTAATGAGGCAATTCCACATAGTTTATCTGGTAATTAAAAGAAGTTTATTTCAGGGGTAACTTACAGCCATTAAGGGGTCAGTTACAGGATCTGGGAGAGATGAGGTGCAGTCCAGCGTGATTCTCTGGAGAACCCTGACTTAGTCTGCAATCCAGCATCCAGGATCACAAGGAGCCAAGAGAGCAAGCACTTATGTATCTTGGGTCTTAAGGGGTCTCGCCTCAGCCACACCCCAGGGGCAGGTTGTAGGCAGGTGTGGCAATTACTTGCAGCCACACTAGGGGCAGTGTTTCAAGGTCAAAGTTGAAACAGCTACCCACTACAGTCTTCTTGGGGTTTTCACCTGAAAGCTATTTAACAAACGCATTTAGTCTAACTTGAAGCTATTGTCAAAGCTTTGTTTCAGCTATAATGCACTCTGAAACCTATGAACACATCTCCCAACATTAAGATTAAAAGAATTTAAACTAGCTGGACTACTGAGACTCAATTGTTTTTCAACACATAAATAAGGTGAGAGATAAAACTGTGTTTTATTGTTTTATACCTCTGTGTGTGTGTGTGTGTGTGTGTGTCTGTGTCTGTGTGTCTGTGTCTGTGTCAGTGTGTGTGCGTGTCTGTGTGTCTATGTGTTTTCTGTTTTCTATATGTATGCCTTGTTTTCCATGGAAGATTTTCCTTTTTGATGCTAGGACAAGATTGTAGAAGCCAAGCTACAGTCACCCAGTTGCTTGTGGCTTCTGAGGTATAAATGAACTCCTGCTGTGTGATTTTCTGCTCTCAGTGTTCACTAGAAAGGCAAACATACAAAGATGCTTAAGAAATCCCATACTTCCTGGTACTTTGAATGGGTTTTTAATAGTATTATAATTTTTCAACCAGGTATCAAGGTGAACAATTGCAGAAGAGGAAAATTGTCTCCATGTACTCTTCCTGATCATTAGGGCTCTATTCTCATAGTCATACTTTTTATTACTTTAATGCCTCTATGCATCTGTTCATCTTTGAATATATCATATTCTCTCACATATCTGGCCATATGTCATCCTATTGCAAATCACAGCCCTGGCTCTACTACCCTATATTAAGTTCCTTTATGTAATTTTTCAATGAGAAAAACAAGGAAGACTTACTGAACTCAATCTGATAGAGAAGTTTGAGGTATACTCAACTCTTATAGATAATCATAGATTAGTAATCTACAGAAAGCAAGGGATTAGGAGTATTAGTTATCAGCTTTCTGTCATAGATTTTTTTTTGTTAAAGATTACAAAAGAGCTTTAATAGTGAGATTATTATAGCAAGCCAGCAACTCTGCTCCTTGAAAATCGTAGTCACTCTTGTCAAAAACCAAAATGAGCCCCATAACTCTCTTCCTTCTTATTCCCTCCTTTCTGCCCCTCCCTGTGCCATGCCGCGGGTGTCTTTCACTGAACAAGCTGTTATAACAAAAGCATTTACCTTTACTATGAAGATAAAAACCTGTGCTCCATTATTGCATTTTTTAAAACATTCTGTCTTTGCAACATCTCCACCCAAATGGGGAGTACATGGAATCAAATGGACTCATCTGTGTGTGCAATTTTGCATATGAGACATTAATATGCTTGTTTATACCCTGATGCTAGCTATTGATTTACTATAACATATTCAGCTATTTTACTGTCCATAGAAACTTAGGCTTTTTGCTCCTGTGTTTAAATATTTCATACCAAAATAATTATCATCAAAATTCCTAGGATTGGAAGGAGAGGGAGTCATCAATATGGACTTTGTTATAGCTCTTGCAGCATGCAGACAGATTACACCCTAAATAAGAAACAAATTATGAATAACTTGGCCAAGGTCAGAAATGCATCTGTTTTGACATAGTTATTTTAAAATTTAGTATTATTGATTCTACTGGTTTGCCATTCTAAAATAATTCTGAAAGATGTGATAGTTACTGAAATTTTATTTATAACACACTAATTGTAAAAGGCTACATTTGAAAACAGCATTCAAATTCTTAATGACTTGTATAGTAATTCATGAAAAAATCCTGTCATACCATATATCTTACTACAGTTTTAACAATTTTTGGTCTAGAAAATATTAATGAGTATATAACAGCTATAAATAGAGAGGAAAATATCTAATTGGGTACTTTATAGTTTAGATAAAATTCAAATTCCAAGATGACTAGGAAAATGTGCTGTTGGTACTGTTCAGCTGTCCTTTAGAATGGGAGTTTGCCTAGAATGAGCCATTCATTCTTTTATTTCTCATTTTGTAATCTTCCATTGCATTCTGTGCATAAATTGTTTAATTTTTTAAGTTGTTGCTATAATTTTAAGACCATGTTGAAAGTGAAGCATTCTTTTGTGCAAATGTATAAACAGGAAAGTTTTCCATACAGACTTCAAAGTGGCATATATGACCTGCCTTCCACTGAGACATTTTCATATTCTTGTTCTGGAGATTAAACCCAGTACATAGACCATGCTGGTCAATCTCTCTACTGACAAGCTACACCCATAGCCCACACTGAAACATTTTACATGGTACACTTTTATAAGTATATGATCACTATATATATGTGTATATATATATATATATATATATATATATATATATATATATATATATATATATATATATTAGGAGTAGCATGAAGTTGGATTTTTTTCACTCTTTGGTTCTTTTGGGGCCTGCTACCCAGCTCCCAAATAAATATATAGAGGCTTATTATTACTTATGAATATCAGGCTTTAGCTTGTCTTGTTTCTAGCCAGCTTTTCTTAAATTATCCCATCTACCTTTTGGGATTTTACCTTTCTCTATTTCTGCACATTTTTTCTTTCCTTCTTATTCTGTGTCTATCTTTTCTTTCCTTCTTATTCTGTGTCTGGCTGTGTGGCTGGGTGGCTGGCCCCTCCTTTTCCTATTTCTCAATCTTTACATCCCAGATATCTCCTATTGTTCTTTCTACCTACCAGCTCCGCTTATCCTTTCTCCTGCTTCTTTATTGGCCATTCAGCTCTTTATTAGACTAAGCAGGGGTTTTAGACAGGCACAGTAACACAGCTTCACAGAGTTAAACAAATGCAACATGAAAGAATGAAAAACATCTTTGCATCATTAGTGTTCCACAGCATGAATGTAACATACCTGAAAATGATATTCCACAACAGTAGAATGTTCTTTATCCTGATGTATCCATTACTTTTCTGTTGTTATGATAAAATACCATTAGCTAAAGCAACTTACAGAACAGCAGTTCTCAACCCGTGGGTTGTGACACCTTTGCAGGTGGAATGACCCTTTCACAGGGGTCACCGAAAAGCATCAGAGAACACAGATATTTACATTACGATTCATAACAGTAGCAAAATTACAGTTATAAAATAGCAAAAAAAAATGTCATTTTATGGTTGGAGGTCACCACAGCATGAGGAACTGTAGTAAAGAGTCACAGTATTAGGAAGGTTGAGAACCACTGTCATAGGAGTAAGATTTTGTTTTTGCTTAAAGTAACCGAGGGAAAGCCCAGAATTATGGGAGGAGCATGGCAGGAGGAGAATGCTGAATACACACATCTCAACCAGACACGAGAAGGAGAGAGATATCAGGAGGTTATAACCCCCAAAGCCACTCCAGGCCATTCTTCCTCCAGCAAGGCTCCACCTCCTTGAGGTGACATCATTTCCCAAAGCAGCACTACAAACTGGAGACCAAGCTTTGAGTACATGAACCTCTGGAGGACAGTCATCATTCAGACTATCATGCCTGTCAAGTGGGAGAATAATCCTTCTAACTAAATTGTGCAATGGTTAGCTTTGGAGAAAAGGAGAAAAACTGTAATTAAATACTTAGCTTTTAAAATCAAAATAAAGCCATTTAAAACAGACAAAACTAAGAACAAGCTAAAAATTAATAAACTACCTTTTAGTATTTTTTAAGAAAAAAGTTACTGTTGTTTTCAAAATAATTTGAATTCGTCACTTTTCTGAATGTACTTCTGGGTAGTGTGAGACATGATAAGAAAAGATGGCTGACATCTCTCCTTCCCCCTCTCTGTGTCTTTTTCCCTACTTGCCTGTCTGAGGAGAGTAACTTGGATCCAGTAATGCCTACTCCTGGGCTAGAGGTGATAGGACCTCTACCTTCCAGAGGTAGACCAGAAGACTGTTCAAAGAAGAGCCTCACTGAACACAGAGACTTGCAGGTGGGGGGGGGGGACCATGCTGTGAATATTTTAGGAGTCAGAAGGCTGGGGCTGATTTTCTGGCAGGATTGTATTGTTAGTGAGTGTTGAGATCTTTGGGTGTCTAGGTCTTCCATGATCTGCTGGGAAGGAATCTTACATTCACATTCAGAAGCATCTGACACAGCAGATATTTCCTCTTAGGCAGATCACAGTGGCCAAGGGATTGATCTGAAATAAATACCTGGGATTTTGTTTGCAGAAACTCTGTAGTGTGCTGAGATATGGGCTACAGATGTAATGGTGAGAGGTATTTGCACTCTATGTATGTCTCAGGCAAACATTGCATATATTCCTCTCTGTCCTTGTCATACATTCACTTAGTCCCTTCCTTAAATGTTAATCTCAGTTTCTATATACTTGAAAAGAGATAAAAAATATTTGTATAAATGTGCTTATCTCAAGAGTTAAACTGTATTTTTAAGAAGGATTGGGCACACAATAAACACTTACTGAATTAGTTGATCATGTTACAAAGATATGCAGAACATAACAAAGCTAAATACAGTTTTACAGCTTTTGTGTAATGAGATTTATTATAATCACTTAGTACTTCTCTTAGATGTTTCAGTAAATAATCATGAGGAGTCCTTTCTACTTGGGTTATTTTAAAATGAGAGGAACAGTTATCATATAAAATATCATGGACCATACATGATCTAGTACCATATCAAACTGAAATGTTGAATGAGATTTTTAAAATTAGGTATCTCTTTAGCCAATAGTCTCGGTATCTTCTTTTATTTGTTGTATATGTGGGAGGTTAGTGTATGGTCCTCTGTGGAAAAGTGCATATGTGTGGATGTGTGCATGTGCCTGTATGCATGCATGCAGAGGCTAAAATTTAACCTCAGGTGTCCTTCCTGGGGTGTCATCCATCTTGTTTTTTTTGAGACAGAGTCTCTTCTTGGCCTTTGTTTTCTAATTAGATTGGCAGGCACCCATGAGCCCCAGTGATTCACCTTACCTCTTATTCCCCAGTACTAGATGACAAACACATGCCACAACCCTCAGCTTTTTATGCCTGTGCTGGGGATCCAATTCCCATCCTCATGCCTCTGCAGCAAGCACTTTACCCACTGAACCATCTTCTCAACCCCAATCAGTATGCTCTTTCAAAGAAACTTCAACCAAAAGAAAAGTGAGTAAAACACATCTATATTCCCATGATCGGAAAAGACGGCAAACATCTCTCCTTCCCCACTTCCTATGCCTTTTTCCTTACTTGCTTGTCTGAGAAGAGTAGCTTGGATCCAGGAATACCTACTCCTGGTCTGGAAGTAGTGGGGCCTTTATCTTCAAGAGTAGACAAGGAAACTGTTCAAAGAAGAGTCTCCATGAACACAAAGACTCGGGGGTCCATGCTGTGAGTATTTTAGGAGCCAGAAATAATGAGTTCCTGAAAAGCCTTGGCTACACAGTGAGACTGTTTCAAAGACATAAGTAGGAAGGGAGAGAAAGAAGAGGAGAAAGAGAAGGAGTGATAGAGGGAGGGAGGAGGGAGGGAGAAAAAGAGACACACAGAAAGGGATACAGACACTCGGAGATAGACAGAGACACAGTGACAGAAAGATAGAAACCCAGAGACCCAGAAACCCAGAAAATATGAATGTATATCTACCCGGGTTTTCCTTTAAAAATATATCTCATTTACTAATAAATTGTATTATAATATCATAAAAATCTCGAGATAAATTACCTGTATTAGAAAACATGAGAAAGGACTTTTGTGACGATCACTTGTTCTTTTTCTGCATAGACACATTCCTCTCACATTGTCTCCTCCACTCATGAGGAAGAGAAAGGCATCCTAAATTCTACAATGGTCACATACCTGTGAGCCAAACTGTCTCCTCCATTTCCCCCAAAGGATTCTTGCTAATTCTCCAATACCCATAGACTGTATCATGCAGGCAAAGTGATGACGATACAGAAAATAAGACTGAAGACATCATAAAACTACTATGGAAAGAGACAATAAGCTGAGGCCCGAACTTTAAAGTCATAAGAAAGAAGAGCATTTGGGGGAAATGGAAGGGACAGTTGGGACTCACAGAGAGCCTCATGTGACCCAGCTCAGGTCTCCCTTCATATTGTTGTGGGGAACTTACAGTTCCCATTCTGAATCTTTCACCTTAATATATCATTGATATGAGCTGAGGGATTAACTTCCCAGGAGGGTAATCCCAGGGAATACATCCTGTAATAGAACAAATGACCTTCTGAGTAACTACATGAGTGCCTTGTGCAAGACTGCATGCCAATAAAAAGTTTTAAATGTTGTTAGGTATGAGAGTAAAGATTTATTATTCTGCATCTAGATGAAAACCAACAGGGCATTTTATAAATTTCCATAACTTCTTTGTTCTTGTTGTAAAGATTTGCAAAGAGAAAAGAAAGATACACAGAACACTAGAGTAAGACATTAAAATGCCATATTGTAACTGAGCTCTTGGAAAGCTAATATGCAGATGCTCCATTTTCCAAGCATATTCAGTAAAATGAATAAAATCTTAACTATATTGTGGCAAAAAGACATAATTCATTGAATAGTCACATCCCGTCTTTGGGTGTCATTGTAAGAGTGATAATGCCCAGACAGCTGGTCAACCCACCAGCTCCACAAATGCCTGATTGAAAATGTTTGCTCTGGTGGAGAAAAGAAATAACAAAACCCCAAACAAACTTTGCACTTGTATGGAGAGGCAAGTGTGGCACACCAATCAACATCAGACATCAGAGGCTTGCGTGTCCTGGTTGTCCTTTCTTCTTGTGCTGTGAACAGTCAGCAAGATGAAGTTAACTCTGGCTTGAGGCTTTTCTGGTTGGTGTAAATTAGGCTTCTAAATGGAAAAGATGAATGCATTGTCTTCCCATCGTTTTCACCAATGAGGGAGGGCCACATCTGACAATTAAGTAGCAATGAGAGCCTTGCTACTGGAAACTTCTAGTATCTGAGTGACCCTAAGGGAGACAAGTGCTGAAACCACGCTGGAGAGATTTTAAACAGTCAGTGTTCATAATCTTGTGTTTCAATCTATTATTCTGAGAGGGGGGCAGGGGCATACAACTGTGGAAATAAAATATCTGAAGTAAAACTCATTTTTATTTTGTATTTTGACTTCATTGCTCAATTGTTGCCCATTTTTTGTTTGCTCTTTAAGTTCCAAGTCAAAGGAGAACCTGTATCTGTCATGTGCCCCATACTTAGCCCCCAGTTCTGCATATTCCCTTTCTTTAATTATTAGTGAATATTTTAGTTGTGACAGATGGTCTATGATTTGTGCATAAAGCCATTGATCCTCAGATGGACCAGGCACTAGCCCAGATCCAGGCCACCTGGGTAGAAGGGTTGTAGCCCATCTAGATTTCCTGGTGGATTTCCCAGCAGGTCTGCCCTAAAGACAATGATTGGACCACAGGCCTGCGTATCAGGTGTTTGGAAGGGTCTACACTTGACTGTATCTCACAAGGGGGAGGTCTCTGCTCCTCTCCTTAGCATTGTGAATAAAAAGCCCTTTCAAATAAAGTTCAGGGCTGGTGGGTTCAGACCCAGGCTATCCTGTATTTTCTGTATTTCCTCTCATCGTCTCAGTATCTCTTTCTAGCTAATATTTCTCACTTCTCCCTATTCAAGAGTACCCTGGGTCATAAAAGTGGTGGCTGGTCCATCACAAAGGGGACAGAATTTGATTCTTCTGTCTCTCACTGCAGTGTGTCACAGCTCTTTTTAAAAGGAGCAACCGGACTGAGAAAGCACTATAGATGAAAAGTGAGGAAATGCAATATATTGTGAATATTTAACTAGAGAATTTAGAAAAGGCATGATTGACAGTAGTTCCAAACTGGAGTCGTTTGCCTTAAATGTTTCTATCTATGTGGGCTCGCACAGCAGGTGTTTAGATTTTTGTGAAAATATCTAGAAATATGAAATGTACTGGAAGAACTTCTATGACTCACTTCTTTAGTGAGACTAAAGGTGTGGCATAGATTACGGGGGTTCCTTTTAATTCTGTTTGCAGTGTTATAATGTGCTTGAATTATATTCTACCCTTTTTAGATTTTACACTTTTTTACATGGCACTTATACAACAATTCACCAAGTACACAGTGCCTTGTGACTGGGGATTTCTCCATTGTCAAGTTGTGTGTTTGTGTGTGTGTGTGTGTGTGTGTGTGTGTGTGTGTGTGTGTGTGTGTGTAGGATGTTAGGGGAGTTATTCAGAGTGCTAGTGCTTGCCGGGTATTTTTTCTAATGGGTTTAAATTTTGTTTTGTCTTGTAGCTGAAAGAAAAGTGGTTGCAATTTTAAACTACAGTGAGAAAGAAAACATATCTCACTGAGGCCTTAGGACCTCAAGGAAATTAATATAAAAAATGATGAAGATGATTTATATGTCATGACCTCAACAGTGGTTCAGGATACCTGTCTGCCAAGGCTGGGCTCAGGATATCCAGGACCTTCAGCTTTCACCAGTTGGTGTGTGGTATTCAACTCAGTTCCTCCAGGCTAGCTACAAACACTAGAAAATATGTTTGGGGCCAGCATTCATTTGGTCTAATATGGAATGGCTAAAATGGTACCACCTTAAACCATTGTAAAGGAGACTCCTCCCCTTACCCTTTTTGGTGCTGGGAAGTAAAACCTATGAAAATCTTTCAATTCCCCATCCAAATACCATGTCACACTTGAATCTTGAATTTGTGAAAATATTTGAAGAGGATCAAAGCCCCTGATCCCTAAGAAATAGCATTGGATTACAAACGCCACACATTGAACAGGAACTGAATTCTTGATTTATTCAGCAAAATGCAAGGCTTTGTAGAAAAATTGAAAAAGAATTGACTTGTCCATCCTCCATTGGCTTTTCTCTTTAGGGAAGACTCAGTACCAATAAGAGCTTCCGTTTGAATGACAATTGACATTTTAAGGCATCTCCCTGTTCGCCTTTTTTGGTTTGATTTTTTTTTCCTTTTAGAAGCCGAGATGCAGGAAAATTATAGGATTTGACAAGTAATTCAAGCACCAGGCCTATTCTTTTCAGTGTAGCATGAAATCCATCAGTGTTGAGTCATCTGTGCATCTCAGAGACAGAGTCTTTGTACCAATATCAGATTGTGGATGGTCACCCCACAAGTGATTCATAAACCAGTGAGAGCAGTAAGCTTGTGGATTCAAGCTGATCATATATTCAGTTAAATACAACTGTAAGTGCAGTTTTGACACTGTTTCTTCTTTTCTTCAATTTTTATGGACATAGAGTCATTCCACTGACCTAGAGACTCTTGACTTGCATCTCAAAGAAGCAAGGATTAGAGAGACTAGAAGTCTTTCCCTGTCCACACCAAAAATCTGTGCTAGAGTGTCTGTGGAGATGTTTCACTCAGTAAAGTGCTTGCTGTGTGTACAAATATGAGGACCTGACTTCAGATCTTAGAACTGACATAAAATCCAGGGATGGAGGTATGCATCTATAACTCCAGTGATTTGAGTTAGTGGATATAGAGAAAAGAAAGTTTCTAGAACTCATTGGCCAGCCACTCTAGCCAATGAATGAGATCCAAGATCAGTGAGAAATCCTGTCTCAAAATGTAAGGTGAAACAGCACTAAACATCAGCTATGGACTCTGTATGAGCATGTACAGGTATACGCACCCACATTCATATGCCCACAACAATAGGGACTCACACCATGCACACAAGTACACACTCACACACAATTGGTGATAGAGCTTATTACTCTGTGCCAGTTACCTCTACACTCAGCCATCTATATTCCTTCCTCTTCTTTGCCCATGGTCACAGAAAGCTCACTGCAAACATGCAAGTTGGCTGTTCATTGGAGACAAATTTACAGCAGCAAATGGTAAGAGACCTCCTCACACATGAATGCCCACAAACCCTGGGCAAAGCAAGATAAAAGAGCCATAAGGGAAATACAAGGAGATAACACAAGTGACAGAGTCATGGATCTCACTCCAGGACACTGTCTCATATGTTGTGCCATAAAATCTCTGTGTCATCATAACTAAAATTCCATCACCCTGGAATCTAACAGAAACAACCAGCTCCTTGGGAATCAACAACACATCTGGAAAGTCCAACTCTTCCAGAAGCAGATGTTAGCTTCATTAATTAGTTGAAAGATGCCTGGTGTTAGAATCAAAGCAATGTGGGCATTTCTCACATACCTTCCTCAAAGATATCATCTTTCAAAAGGGAAAAACAAAAGAATTGTTTTTTCCTACTTTGCTTATCTGTATTTACCTTAACCCTGAGCATGGCTTATCTGTTGTACCAACCTGACACCTCAAGGGACATGGGTGATGATATTGTATCACACAGGCATGACTCTGAAGTTGTGAACTAAGGATTCCTTCAGGGATCCAGTGTCCTCATTATATTTGCT
>CABHPQ010078765.1:0-10407 GCA_902168405.1 Peromyscus aztecus
ATATAAATTATAATTTTGTACATTTTATAAACACTGTATATTTTCTCAGATTCTACTATATTTATAATACCAGAAACAGTAATTATTATGATGAAAATTAACAATAATACGGACTTAGTAACAAGCATTAGGTAACTTCTATAGTTCTATTTAGGATATACTATAACCACAAAATTAATGTAGCTGTATTAAAATTGAACAGAAAGCTAAAATAATCTCTTCCCCTTTATTAATTATTAGCATAGCAATAAAAGGAAATTTAATTTTTGTACATTTAACCTTCAATAAAAAGAAATATTTTTAAAAGGTGATTAGAATATCCTAACAAAGATTCCTTTAAGAATATTGTTTTATTGACTAATACATTTAAATCTTAGCTTTGGTTTGGGGCCTTTAAGCTACATAGAAGTCATAAATATAGTTTTGGTTAAAGAGTTTTCTTTTGACCAGTGGAAAAGTTCTTCCAGATTATTGAGTCAAAAGCTGAGCTGATTTTAGCTTGTGGATGTCGATGTAAAAGTTGCCAGCTGGAAACTATTCTGTGACTAATCCGAGCTGTTGAGCTTGGGGCCCTGTGGAAAAGGACATAAGGCTGGCTTCATGTGGGTGAGAGGGAAATGGGCGAAGTGTGTAAACTTGGCCACAAGGTGCTAAAAGAATTTTCTGATGCTTCTCCAAACTTCCATTTGTGTCAGACAGTGCAGTAAATTATCTTAAAAATTAAAAAAAAATTTGTGTGGATGCATGCTGGGTAAGAAGCAATTTGATGATAAAAATAGACAATTATCAGCAAAGGTTGAACTAGATATAATGGGTATACACACATAGGAGTATAATGTCACAGGTACCTTGGGTTGAAAACATCTTTTCCAGAGACCAACCCTGTTACAATTCTAACTTGTAAATGAAATGGTCATTTTAATAATGGACAAGTCAAGTTTAGGCTTATCTTTTCTAGATAAAAAGAAACTTGAGTCCATAGGTGAAAGACCATGGTATGTTTTTGGCTAGAGCAATGCTGTGACTTTTTTTCTTATTAGCATATTTATATATCTTCTTTCTGTTATTTATATTCCTTGTTTCCTTCTGAGCCAACTACTTCCCTAGGCTCACCAGAGAGGTCCAGGAGAAGAAAAACCTGAGGCTGATGAGACATAAGGAGAAGGACTATGAGGTGAGATCACACTTGCACATGATAATGAGAGAGGCCACTAGCAGACAGAGGAGCACCATGGTTTCTCAAAGGGTGAAGTCTAGAATACAGGAAGTGTTGATCCAGAGAATGGACTCCTGGAATAACAAATGCATCCCCAAACCCTGTCTTAATTCTATTCCCAAAGCCAGTTGATCTCACTGTGTTAGCGTTCCAAGCCCTAAGAAACTTAGCTTTTGTGTCTACCCGAAAATAGTCTTGTTTTTCAGGCTGTAAGCAGGGAAAAGGAGGCTGGGAGACATGGAGAGATGAGACTTCTGCTCAGCACTGTTGTAGATAGTGTAGATCAGCACTAGAGAAGTGCCTTCGACTGTAGTTGGGGTATGGAGATGAACTTGGCAAAGGAGCACACGTTCAGGAAGTAAAGGGCTGTGACAGAGGAGATGTTCCAGGGAAGAGAGGGCAACAGCAACTTTAAGATTCATCATGAATTATGCAGATGATCAATTGCAAGGAAAAGAAATTCTGACATTGAGCCTCCTGAGAAGTTTGTTTCAGTAATCCAGGAAAAAGAAATTACAGCCTGGATAAAGGGGCCCAGTTTGTGAATGCAAGGGAGACAATAGTTGAGCAAATAAAAGATTAAGGAGCTCGTGGTGAAAATTTCCAAGAGGGTATGTCTAGAAGTTTGCTATATTATTTGAGAATATAAATATTTTATATTATAATTTTATAAGTACTTATAAATATAAATATATAAGTAATGTAAAACAAAAATACAAAATAAATAGAAATATTTATACTATAAATATTTAGTTAAGACATTTAAAACTGAGAAAACAAGCATGGGGAATTAAGAGGCAATCAAGTATAGGCAAGAATGTCTGGGAAAAATACTAAAGAAACAAATTAAGGCCGGGCGTTGGTGGCGCACGCCTTTAATCCCAGCACTCGGGAGGCAGAGGCAGGCGGATCTCTGTGAGTTCGAGGCCAGCCTGGGCTACCAAGTGAGCTCCAGGAAAGCGTGCAAAGTTACACAGAGAAACCCTATCTCGAAAAACCAAAAAAAAAAAAAAAAAAAAAAGAAACAGATTAAGTAAAATCTGAAATTATCAGTGGCTTCTAGATGCAGGAATTCAAGATACAGACCAACTGTAGTGAGAATGGCTTCTTTATATTAAAAAATAAAAAAAATCCACATTTTGCTACAGTGAGGCTAATAATAACATAGACTAGATTGAAGTTCATAGCTAAAAGCATTGTTTCCACCACCCTTTAACTATTTATTGCTGGTTTTGGTTTCCTCCAATGAAACTAGGTGAAGGTTGTTTTGTTCATGAATATAGGTTCAATAGCTAGACAGTAATCAGAAACCAGACAGTAGTTTTATAATGGATAATTGAGTAAACACTATCATAATCTGTTATTCAATGAGAGATAAAGTCTGTCAAACTCTAACGACCATGTTCATCAGGTCACAAATAACATAGAATCCTAGAGCAGTATATTCCCATGAGGCATGACAGAAATGTGTGTAGACCCAGGGCCATGTGACTTTTGAACACTGAAATGTGGCTAGTAGAACAGAAGAGCCAGCATTTTTATCATACTAAATTTAATTAACTTAAGTTCAAATAAACTCATGTAGCCAGTAGCTAGTATACTGGAGGACAGTCAGTTGTATAGGACGGCTTCATCAGTCAGGAAAATCTGTCTCCTCTGGGCATATGTAACCTATGCCAGGACAGTGGCTGTATTCAAAATATTATATGCAAAAGTCATAAAGAATTTGATGTTGGTGCTTTTTAATTAATCCTGAGCCCAAGGGACAAGAGCCATTTCCAAACTCACATGAGGTTCAAGTCATTTCACCACAGGAGGAGACCTGGGAAGTGTTTGGATCTAAAGCCTCAGTTAGCAAAGAAGCTAAATTAACTTGATGGTCTTGGTGAACTTATACATTAGGGATCTATAAATGCAGGACGACTCTGTGGACGACTAGGAAGAATTTGACATATAGAAAGCCTGCATACCTTCTTTGGGCTACAGTTAACGATAACTATATTCAGTTATTAAGAATTCAGCTTGGGAAAACATCAGCATTGAATATTATAAATATATCAGGCACTCATAATACTTGTAAATTCAAGAATATTTATTAAATTAGACAAACACTTATTCTGTGTATACTTTATAATATCTACTGCTGATAGATTTGGAATGCTTCACTACTACTGTGTTTTCTGTCTCAGCAGATCCTTCTCTTTAGTTTAGATTCTTCAGCAAATAATAGCATCATTCTGATTGTCTTCAGTTTCCTGTAGCTGGGGTGTGGGGATGCAGAGACTTGTTCAAGAATGTGTTCAAGAATGTGTGACTTTGTATTCTGAATTCACCAAACAATAATACATATCAATATCATATGTGTAGGAGCAGATGTTTGGCATGTTCCAAGCTACTTTTGGGAACAGTCCCTATTGAAGAAAGGAAAGAGTGCTTCAGATCCATTCACATAATTTAGGAGACTGAATAGGGATTTCTTACAAAGGAGGAATGCTGGATAGACTATTATATTTAGCAAGATAAAATGAGCTGTGTGCCAATTCCCAAAGTCTGCTAGTATAGCAGAGGACAAAGGGTTATTAATTCATTCCCCAGGAAAGAGATTAGTTCTCTACAGAGCAAACAAGAAAGAAAGCAGAAGAGCCCCATAGGATTTCTTGACAGCTAGGTTCATCAACCTGAGCTTAACTATTTGTTTTCATTGAAAAAATTCTTTTACAAGAATCTAATTTGCATTGCAGGAAAGTATTTGAATATTTGAATCATGAGATTTAGAGAAACTTTTAAAGATTATTTAATCCTATTTCCTATTTTTGCCTAAATTCATTTTTACAAAACTTTTGTCTCAGGTCATCCCATCAGGACTTCATTATCTCCTGGAGAGAATGGTCAGTAGCTCTGAACCTGGGCCATTTTGTTCTTTGAGAGCTTCAACACCAAAGCTGTGGTACTTTCCATCTGTCCACCTTGTTCCGCTGGGGTCAACACATGCCTCCATCTTGTTCCTATTAAAGTTCCTGGGATATTTGACTATAGTGATCTGGTCTCCAGACAAAGCATGTGTGATTAGTTTGAGAAATTCTTGGATGTTGCTGATTTGAGTGTTCGTATGTCTGTGGTCATTGGAATGTACTCCTTACTCAGACTGGTAGCATGTCATGGTCATCTGAGCTTCAGATGCAAATGGGACATTTGCTTCTTTGCTTATAGATGTTTCTCTTCTCCTTCATTTCCCTTCCTGTCCTTTCCTTTCCAATGACCTCCTTACTTGCTTTCTTGCCTTTCCCCCCTCCTGTACCGCTCCCCTCCTCCCTTCCCCTCCCCCATCTCCCCTGCTCTCCCCATAGATACTACATTGCATCCACTCAACATGTATTCCACTTACAGTTGCTTGCTTTTACCTTTCTGTAAGGTAAAATCTCCAGCTGCCTTAGTTGCCTGTAGTTTTATACGGCCACATCTTTTCCATTGGTGCAGAAGAATGGTCCTTCGAGCTAGTTCATCTCATTTTAATCTTGAAAAACTTTTTGTCTTTTTAGACTTAGCTCTTGTTTTTAACCTGTTAGCTTCTTTTTCAAGCCTGATCCAATATGGCCATTTCTCCATCTGCATATTTTTTTTGATGTCCCCTATATATTCTCATGTGGGACATTGAGTGAAATGTTGGAACAAACAGAACCCAGGGAAACATCTTTATGATTCTGAAATATAATCTGGGTTGTCATTGCTCATCAATTAGGATCCTATGAGTATAACTCTTGGGGTGTTTGTTCCTCATCTCTGTCACTGTCCACATACTGGCACCAACTTACTTTATTTTTTCCCCTCATGAGTAAAAGTTGAAAGAACTAAATAAAGTCTTACTAGATGTAACCCATGCTATGTCATCCTTACTTCCCATTCTCCTAAGTATTGTATTAAAGGAAGAATAGGGCTTTCGAATATTTTTATTTCCTCAAATTTTTGCTCATAATTTCTTCACTTAAAGAAGGGGTTAAAAACATAGAACTAATTGCTTTAAATGTTTTTAATGTTACCTGTGATCTTTTTTTATAATTTAATTTAATTTTACATATCAGCCACGGATTCCCTTGTTCTCCCCCCCCCACATTCCCCCCAGCCCACCCCCCCATTCCCATCTTCTCCAGGGCAAAGACTCCCCTGGGGATTGAGTTCAACCTGGTAGATTCAGTCCAGGCAGGTCCAGTCCCCTCCTCCCAGGCTGAGCCAAGTATCCCTGTATAAGCCCCAGGTTCCAAACAGCTAGCACATGCACTGAGGGCAGGTCCTGGTCCCACTGCCTGGGTGCCTCCCAAACAGATCAAGCTAATCAACTGTCTCACTTATCCAGAGGACCTGATCCAGTTGGGGGCTCCTCAGCTATTGGTCCATAGTTCATGTGTTTCCATTCGTTTGGCTATTTGTCCCTGTGCTTTTTCCAACCTTGGTCTCAACAATTCTCGCTCATACAAACCCTTCGTTTTCTTGCCAATTCGGCTCCTGAAGCTCCACCTGAGGCCTGGCCATGGATCTCTGCATCCGGTTCCCTCAGTCATTGGATGAGGTTTCTAGCATGACAGTTAGGGTGTTTGGCCATCCTATCACCAGAGTAGGTCAGTTCGGGCTGTCTCTCGACCATTGCCAGTAGTCTATTGTGGAGGTATCTTTGTGGATTTCTGTGGACCTCTCTAGCACTTTGCTTCTTCCTATTCTCATGTGGTCTTCATTTATCATGGTCTCTTATTCCTTGTTCTCCCTCTCTGTTCTTGATCCAGCTGGGGTCTCCCGCTCCCTCAAACTCTCTTTCCCTCGACCATTGCCCTTCATTACCCCCACTCATGTCCAGGTTGTTCATGTAGATCTCATCCATTTCTCTGTCATTGGGTGATCCCTGTGTCTTTCTTGGGGTCCTGTTTTCTAGGTAGCCTCCCTTGAGTTGTGAGTAGCAGTCTAGTCATCTTAGTTTTACCTCTAGTATCCTCCTATGAGTGAGTACATTATTGACAATAGATTCTTCTCTCATACAAACATCCCAAACACAGCTTCCCCTCCCTCCCTTCCTCCCAGCTTCCTCCCTCACCTCTCCTCTCCCCTAGACACATTCTTACTCTGTTTCCTCTTTAGAAAAGAGCAGGCCTTCAAGGAATAACAGCCAATCAGGACAAAACAAGATACAATAAGACAAGGCAAAGCCCTGATATGGAGAACAAATTGCTTTGATGTATAAAGTGGGTGCTACTACATGCTCATCAGCAGAGGGCTTGCTGATTGATGTTGTGGCTAACATAAGTCTGCTCCTGAAGTGCTACCAATGCTTATTTGTTAAAGATATTTTAAGTTTTCCAATGAACTGAAAGTATTTGAAATCATTAACTACATCAATGTCATTAATTGTCAGGAAACAAATGCACATTTTGATTTAAATAAAACAGATGTACAAAAAACTCAAGGAAGCCATGAGGTAATGAGTCAGTCAGATAATATAAAGATGGACAGTACTGGAGAATTTCAATACTAAGCATTGTCTTCTATGTGGTAAATAGGGATTAAATCCATCCTGTACCTAAACTTCACAAAACATAGTTAATAAACAAAACAAGGCAAGCAATAATCACAATAGAAACCATCAGGACCCTGTCATGTCTAATATCACAAAACAGTAACCAGTTTCCTGTAGAAAAATTGACATTCTCTATGACCAGTATATGTTTCCAAGTTGTTATTCAAGTCATAGGTTTTACACTAAATAGTTTTCTATATGTAAAGTTGTTTGAATTACACATTTTATTTAAAATCAGTGTATGTTTTCTTTTTGGATACATTAGTCCATTGCTATATGTTTCATAAATTTTGCATTTTCTATTCTATAATTAAAAATAGTAATTCAAGAACATCATAGCTTTTAAATGGTAAAAAAAAGGCCTTATGATGAATCTTTAATGTGTAGTTATTGGACGGGCTTTATTATGAGCCAAGACTGAAAAAAAATTCCCAAGTTATCAAAATGTATTTTGGAAGGTATAGATTTCCTTGATAGATTTTCTTTGCAGTATAGTGAGCAAATACGAGAATTATCCATATTCATGTGTGCTTTAACTGGAGGGTTGCTACTGTCCCTATACTCCCTGACTTAAGCATCCCATGTTGTTTTGTCCATTATGTTGAGTACTAGTTAGAACCTGAGGTGAGTAATACCACCCACTTAATTGGGGACTGGTGGTCCTCAGATGGACAGAATTAAAAGTTGGCAAGTGTAACTATGTTATTATTTCAACATTTCATCAAAGATCTTTATGCTTAGATTTTTTTAGAAGTTAAAATGAACATCATATTATTTACTTTATAGAATTAACTTACATGAATGGCGACTGTGAATGATCATTTGTGGAAGTTACTAGAAATTTCAAACTCCCCATAAAAATGTCCAAAGATACCTCCTGGTTTTGTGTTACTTTACAGAGTGGATACCTTTCATTTGGGTGAGGATGTGAATGTCAAGCTGAGGGTGGACACTTTGACTCCCTCACAGTGAAGGGAAATTGCAGGTGCTCTAACTTGGTAGAATGATATTATCTTTGAAATCTCACTTTAAAAGTCCAGATGGAGAAGAAGAACTTTTTAGAGCCCAGTCTTAATAACGTGGGCAATCTTCGTAGTCCTTCCAGTCTCCATGGGACGTTAAGTCATATTGTCCCTCTTTCAGGGGAGAAGTGTTGTACTTATATTATATTCTCAAAAATTAAAGAAAGTAAGTTAAAATAGCTCCTCTAAGAATTCTAAAATCTCAAGAATGGAATTCATGGTTATGAAAAACAAACAAACAAAAGAGAACCTCACTCCCCAAACAAACTGTCACTGCTGGTACTCTACAGCTTCCTAGGGGTGCACTACTGTGCTTTGATCTGATTAGCTGTATCCTAATTTGTCCTCAATTTGAAGGTAACTGCTTGTGGTGGTTAATATTGATCATCAACCTGACACTGTTTAGAGTCACCTAGGAGACAAATCTCTGGGTATGTGTGTGAAGGAGTTTCTACATCTCACTAACAGGGATAGGAAGACTCACCCTAATTGTGGGTCATGTCATTCCACAAGCTAGAGTTCCAGGCTAAGTAAAAGTGAGAAAGCAAGTTGCGCCAGCATTCACCCACTTCTGCTGCTTCCTGACACCAGAGGCATGTGTCCAGCTGCCTTGTGCTTCTGCCACCTATGCCTTCTCTACCGCGATGGGTTAGATACTCTGAAGGGACTCTAGCCAACGCCAACATGGCAAACATGTCTCTGGCAGGCCTTGCCCTTCTTCCCAATTACCTCTGCCTTGCTAAAACTGTCAGATTACATTTCTAAAGCTAGCCACCAAGTCTATTCCCTTATTTCGCCACTAACTCTTCCTGAAGCTGACTAGGAAGGTCTAGCTATCAAAGTATTGAAGTCCAGCAATAAAAATCCCCCTTTGGCTCACCTAATTAACATGCCCAATTAGAATTAAACACCTCATCCTAACATGGGGTTTCTCCTTTTACCTTTATGAACTGTCATTTGACTATGGGCTACATCTATCCCCTCTCTATCCAGAGGCAGTGTCTTGTCCTTCCAAGACAAATAATCTCTGACCCCTCTCCCTTGTTTCCCTTCTCCTTCTCCCTCATCCTCTATCTCTTGTCCTTGTCTCTTATTCTCTGCCCTCTGTCCCTCTGAAGCAAATAAATCTTCTTTGTGCTGAGAACTTACTTGGTCTTGGGGTGTCCTGAGGCAATAATGTTCCTTTCACCCTAAATCAGTAATCCAAAATAAACCTGTCCTTCACTGAGGTGTGTTACCAGGAATTTTGCCTAGCAAGGAGAAAGGTAACTAAGTTGCTACTGCCTTGTGGCCAAGTTCTCCTCCAAGTTTAGAGGGTGGATGCTGTGACAGCATTTCCTTGACAGCCTACAGAATAATGTGGCAGATTATGACACTTGCCTACATTGCAGCCTAAGAATGGGATTTCCAGCTGTGGAAACTTCAAGGCATTGAAACTTCCAGTCTTCTTTTCAACCTTCTTACTCACAGGTTAGTGGTTTTGAAGCAGAGCTGCCTATCACATAACCTGGGAAATAAGCCCCATTTCATATCCTTTCGTAACACATCTTAGAAAGCTCATGATGTGCATTGTATTTTTATACTTTAGTATTTTTAAGATTCTGATGTTTTTAAAAATAAATTTATCAAATTTAATTGATGTTTGCAATATGATGCTGTGAAATACATACAGTAAATGGTTAATATGATAAATAAATATGTCTGTCCTCGGGCATAGTTACTTTTCTGTTGGTAGCAGCTGAAGTCTACATATTTATTTAAAAAATCCTGAATACAATACAACTTTATTAACTATAGTCCCATGGTGAACATAAGATCTGTAGTCTTATTTATCTTGGACAGATGCTTCTTCTTGTGTCTTTTGATATAATTTTCCTATTTTGTCTCTCTCTGCCCTTGGTGAAGCTATTTAGTTTTTCCACTGTATTGTTTATTACCCTAGAAATTCAACATATGAAATCATCAATATTTGTCTTCCTGTTTCTTGCTGATTGTACCTAGATTAATGGTTTAATGGTGGCATTTTCTTACTTACTGTACAAAAGAGAGTGATGAATCTTATCCTCAATGAAATATGGAATATGACAGAATTTTATGGGGCAGAGAATTTTTCCAAAAGATTTTCATGGGAGTCTGATGCTCACCATAGCCTAGGGATATGTTGAACTAGACCTGGGATATGTTTCTTAGTTAACCATAATTACACACTGATTGTTGTATTTCATTTATTTTTCCTCTTGACATGAAATACTACAAGTACCTTTTATACTTTTCTCTTGTTTTATTATCACAACCAATTTACTTATATGTATTTTCTATCCATTGTAAGAATTAAGGAACTGAAGCTTAGCAGGGTAAAGTTATCCACTCAAAGACATGGGCAGTCTGAAGATGTAAAGTCAGATGGCTTTGACCTCAAAGCTCTAACCATTATGTGATACAGCAGTGACTCTTAAAATGTGATCGCATCCAGTAGCAGCAGCAGTAGCAGCAGCAGCAGCAACAGCAGCAGCAGCATCCCTTGTGGAGAATGCCAGAAATGAAAGTGTTAGGGTCATACCCTGTGCCTAAGGAATGAGCAGCTCTGAGGGAAGTGAGGGAAAGACCCA
>CABHPQ010078790.1:0-17775 GCA_902168405.1 Peromyscus aztecus
ATATATATATATATATATATATATATATATATATCCATTTATACACCTAAAAACAATTAATGAAAAGCTAAGGCATGAAGAAACCAAAGAGTGGTACATGGGGGTGATGGTTAGAGGGAGGAAAGGGAAGGAAAAATGTTATAACTATATTATCATCTCAAAAGATAAATAATAAATAAATATATCTTTTTAAAAAGTAGCAACTATAGTGGATATTTTTAATTATATAATACTCAGTTTCCTAGTTATCATTCCTCCACTACATTGTTTTCATTGTTACCATGGGCCTATTTTATAATTACAGCTTAAAAATGATTCTGTGTTTAAATATCCAATGCTTTTATCCAGCACATTTCCTAGATGTTCTAAGACATTCAGATGTGTTGTGAAAGATATAATTATCTAGAATAGATCTATATATCTAAAACAGAAAGAGCCAATTGACTTTCAGGGAAAATGAGATGTGTTCCCTAAGAGGAAATTTTACTTCCAACAGATAGTCAGGTAGTCTTGGGGTGGGAGGGATCAGTGCTTTCAGGAAATGATATCAGACATGAATCATGGACATCAAGTGAATGAAACCTTATTGAACAACTGCATGGACTTGTCAAGTTTAGAAGGAATAATTAGTTTGTCTATTCTCTGCCTCTAGGAGAGAGAGAGAGAGAGAGAGAGAGAGAGAGAGAGAGAGAGAGAGAGAGAGAGAAAGGAAAGCCATAAAAAAGGATAAGTTTAGAGGGTAGCAAGTGACCCTCAAAAATTTCCATATATCTGAAAGAAATCAAAGATAGTTTAGTCATGTATTATTAGTTATAGAATTATGCTAAAGGGCCTATAACATATCTGTAAATTATAATATTGGTTGGAATTCAAGGCATAAGGGAAGAACTTGAAGATATCAGGTTATTATGAAAGCCTTTGGAAGCTATTATCAAGTACCAAAAAGAATAAGAAGCCAGACATCATGAAAACCATAATAGGGTGCTGACACTAATATTGACAGAGTAACTAGCATTTAGTGAGCCCTTGTTATGCATCAGGTCCTAGGCTAAGCACTTTGCCTAGATTATATTACTTAATCATCACCAAACTATAATCACAGCTAACAAAGCTGTCTACATGTTAGAGATAAGTACAGGTTCGTAGAGGTTAAAGTATTCACCCAAGTTTTTACACCCAGTACTAAAAGGAGGCATGATTGTAATATAAACTTTTTTATTAAAAACCCATTTGTTAATGACATGAACAAGTCGCTCTGCTGTTCAAGAAGAAAGGAGAAAAATACTCAAGGATGGCCAAGCATCTCAGGCTGAGTGACAAGAACGACAGCTATGCCATTCCTAGTTAGGCAGGATGTTGACATGTTTGTTATTTTCAGTGAGCCTTCTTGTACAACGAATGTATTCTGGGTGTGAGCCTGCTCTCAAGGATAAGTCAGCATGTGAAATGTAATAACACAGATCTTCATAACTTCTACAGTCATGAAACTAAAAGATGGACAAAATTACTTAAATCTTCAGTTTTAGATACAAAGTTACTCACTTAATAGAGATTAAAAGAAAGAAAAGCAAAATGAACAAATAAGAAAACAAAACCATTCTTACCAACTCTAGGTCCTCAAAATATTCCTGTTAGTTTTTCAAATGTTTAATTGACTTTCAATCATACCTCTCTTCCTAAAAGGCACTCCTGTAAAAACAGAAGCCAGATGGTTCTATTGGGACAATAGCCCTAAGCAGTGAAGCAAGTAGAGTCGTGTGATTCTTTTACACTAAACAACTATTTCCAAACTCTTTCTCATTCCCAAACGTGTCTTTTCACATCTGTTTTTCACTGTGTTCTCAGTTGTCCTCAAAATGCTGTTGGAACTTAAGATTCCCCACAGTCTTCTCGGAGCCTTTCCTCCCTGACATGTCCATCGGCCTCCCCTCCTTCCATCAGAAGGCATGCTCTTTCTCGTCCACATCATTATTCTGCTGTACTTTCTTAGTGTCCTCCACTTTTACATCTCCTCTTACTAGCTTCAATAAATCCTTCCCATGAAATTCTGTTGTTTTTTAAAAGCATTATCCTTTTTCAGGATGGAATCATTCAATACTTCCTTAAATTTTCTTTTAAGCAATAAACTCCCAAATGTTATCTATGCACAAATACTTATCTTGGTGGATGCCTCTTCTGAGTTCATATATTTATTAGTATTATCATTGCCTCACAGTTATTTTGAAGAAAACTTCTATAATCCCTTTATCCAACAATGTGTGTGTCTAATAATTTATAAGACTTTCAGTTTTAACCTCTCCAATATCTTTCACATGGTAAAGAATAAACAATGATAGCTATTTCCTGTCCATCTGCAGTCTACCACCATGACTCAATTTGTATTGACATGTACAAAGCATTGTCTACATATGATCTCCTTTATTTCTCAGGATCACATTAGAATAAAAGTATCTGAAGTGAGGAGATTGAGCACACCCCAGAAATGAAAGGTCCACAATTCAGCTACAGATGTGGCAAACTCCACTCATGAGAGAAAGCAATTGTTGTTTCATCCTTCCTGTTCTGCTTTTGAGTAGGGGGTGGGATCTCAGTTTGTCCTGCATCACTAGTGAAAATCTTCCTGCCTATAACTGTAGGCTTTCTTTTCTGATATTCTCTGTAATACATTTACCTTTGTAAAAGCAAGTTTAATCATAATGTGTGTGTGTGTGTGTGTGTGTGTGTGTGTGTGTGTGTGTGTGTGTGACTAGAGGACAAAAGATATTTTAGGCTTTATAACTACATGAGTCTTGATTAGTTAAATTTACTCAAGCAGAAAAACATCCATGTAAATCATACAAATGATGCCCGGCAGGGTGGTGCACCCCTTTAATCCCGTCACTCAGGAGGCAGAGGCAAAGAAATCTCCATGAGTTTGAAGCAAGCCTGTTCTATACTGCGAGTTCTAGGTCAGTCAAGGCTACACAGTGAGATAACTTCTCAAAAACCAGACCAAAATAAAAAAGTAATAAAGAAACATAGAAAACATACAAATGAATGTGTTTCTTTGTATTTCAGTCAATATTTATTTAAGAACATCATAATTTGAGTTTTCTATCATTGTTTTTGTCACAAAATATTTTTTTTGCTTTTGCAGTCATGTAAAAATATAAAATCATTATAGCAGGTCACACAAAAGGGCACAGTGTGGGGGAACTGACCGTAGGTTGTAGTTTGCTGACCTTTGTCTTCGTTGAGAAGGATGACTTTACTGTCTTCATGTAGATGGAGGAGTCAGTTCCAGTGTGACAGAAACTTGGGGGCCAAAGGTATAGTTCACTGCTACCTTTCTAAAATCACAACACAAACAAAACAATAATTTTTTAAACATGAAAACAAGAGATATAGGATTGTAATGAAGGCAGGGAATGAAATGTGTCAGAAATAATATTTGGATCTACTATGCTTAAATATACTTCAACTTCAAAAAACTCACTGAAATTTCTTTTGTTTTATAAGATTTTATAGTGTTTAAAGGCTCAGACTTTTACATAAATCAAACCATTTTTCATCAATACCGACTCTTCAGTTTATTAGAAAGGGTATCATTAATTTAATTGGAAATATATCTCACCTAAATAAAATATTTATTCATTGCTTATTTGTTGTATGTTTGTGGTGTGTACATATGTACATGTGTATGAAGGTGGGTCACCCACTAATGAGTATGTCCAGAAGAAATGGACAATGTCAGGGAGAATGGCTTTTCTCCCTTCATTCTTGAGACAGGGTTTCTCATTGATCCTGAGCTCAACTTTTTCAAGGTTGACTTGCTAGTAAATGTTAGCAAATCTCCTGTCTCCACCGCACCACACACATCCCAAGGGCTGGCGTTAAAAAACCCACATGGCACTGCCTTCCCTTTGTGTGGGTGTTAGAGTTCTAAAATCAAATCCACATGCTTGTACAGCAAGCCATCTTGCCCACTGGGCAGTTTTCCTGGCTCCTATGCTGGTTATCTTTCTAGGTATTTCTATGGAAACTACACAGAATAGCTAACTGATACCTCTTTTATAAGAGGGTATAGAAATGTCTGAAGGCACTCATTATCATTCTTCCTCAGTTCTTTATGATGAATGTGTCCAGTCTTCAGGACTTCATCTAACATAAGTTTTCTAGAATAATTATTTATCAGATAAGCCTCAAAATGTTCTCAGTAATGTCTTCCATATAACTAACAGCAAATGTCCCATTTCTTCTTAAATACAATAAGACTATATAACTTCCTATTTACTATTTAGGACAAGGGTAATGAGAGGTTTCAAATAAGACTATATTGAATCAATATCTGTCTGAGAATAATCTGAATGAGCAAAAAGAGTCAGCTGGCATTAAGGGGTTCATCACCATTCACTCTGACAGAAGTTCTTCACTTTGGTAAGTCATCTCCTCTCCATCCTTCCAGCTGGAACTACTTACAAGAAAGGCCAAATTACTGTGACCACAAGCTGCAAGTCAAAATACTACCAATGACATCCACTGAGTTGGCTTAATGCATAAATCTCATCTCTGCCTGGACAAAAGTCAGGGATTATTTCTCCCATTGGATAAAGCATTACTTCATCCAAATGAATCAAACACAAGAGGCATAAAATTCCTTCTCTCTCCTTCATGCCTTTCCTTTTTTATTGCATACTTTATGGCTGTGGCTGTGTTCTAGTTTTCTTTTTGTTGCTTTGGATATAAAAATATGCTCAGATGACAATCAAAAAATATAAGCAAGCTGCTCTTCACGACTTTATACTAGAAACTGCATTTGAAAATAAAAACTCCAAAGTAAACAAGTAAAGACAACTTTCTAAATGAATGATTTGTACAGAAAGCCACCTAATTGGTGTAGAATCATAGTCCCCTGGAGGAAGGAGCACTTAGGGAGCCCTCACAGCTTGCTCTCTTTGGTACCATTGTTTATGTAATGTCACCAACAATGATTATGGTTTGATTTTCCCTAAAAATAGCCTCCTGGTCTATGGGAGGCCTGCTCTAACATTTCAAAAAGTTCTTGGGGGTAGGAGTGAGGAATGAGGAAGTATTAAATAGAAATAGAGATGTAGACAGAAAGAAAGACAGAGATACAGGATAGCATTGGGAGGGCCCTGGGTCAATACCCAGTCACCCCCAGTTTATTTAAGATGGATTTTTTATACATAAGCAAGGAGAGGAGCAAAAGACTTCCCCTTTTTAAGGATGAGGTATAAAGTACCAACAAGTATAGACCCTTCAAAATACTTGGTAGCCACACCCTTGGCCAAATCATCCTATTATGCAGCCATGCTGGGTAAAGCAATCTCAGACTTTCTGAGCTTGAGTAAAGCCTTACTAGGAAGCCTCTGTATACCCCCACAATGGTCCCCTTCATAAAATCTGTAGGAAACCAGTTCTGTGTAGCCCACTGAGGAAGAGTAAAATGCTGCTGCTTATACCTTCTTGGACCTGTTCTTAGTCAATGTCATAAATGATACAAAGTAATATTTTAAAGTTGTCACAGAAATTTTTAGAAAATGGTTGTTCTCAGAAATACATCTCTGTTTCTCAAAGTTGTGGAGGTAAAAATAGTAGATCATAGTGTTTTAGGTTTGTTTCTTATAAGAGCCCTGTCTAGACACTTCAGGGGCCCATTTCCTCAGTGTGTTGACAAGACCTTTTTCCTGTGCATTCTCACTCATAGCATATCTCTCTCTCTCTCTCTCTCTCTCTCTCTCTCTCTCTCTCTCTCTCTCCCTCTCTCTCTCTCTCTTTCTCTCTCTCTCTTAAATAAGGACACTACTCCGTATAAGGCTTTTTGCTTCTAACATCATTTACCATAAGCTTTCTAAAGATCCTGTCCCAAAATATAGCCAAGTGGTACTTAGAAAATCAACATGTTAATTCCAGGGATGGGGTAATATTCTCCAGTTTTAAATAGTATCCAGTAACATAGAAGTTACAAGTATACACACAAAAATACTGTGTTGATTTTGGACAAAAAGTAGAACTCACACTTGTAATTATAGAAGATCTAAAATAGGAACAGTTCTCTTAAAAAAAAAAAAGAAATTATTATGGGTATTTCAGCAATGTGAGACCTAGATAGTTTCACACAAAAGAGAGAGAATGATATGATACAAGAATTAGAAGTAGCCAAATACAGCTGTAATATCTGTAACTGGAAAGAAGCAGAGATAACAGTTACCACAACCATATCCACATTTCAGGATTCAAGCCTGACAGGAGTTAGGTCATTGAAGGAAGGGATTGTCTGATGTGGGGGAGGGGCGTTGCTTTATGTACTTGAAAGGGAGAAGGGAAAACCCACCTGCAGTGTGCTTTAGCCTGGTTGAGGGAATGTGGCCTTGACCTGGTTGATCTTCTCAGGGCTCTTTATTTATATGGTTGGGTGTTATTCTTGGGCCATTGACCCAAATCAGAAGCGAGAAGACTGTTTTCACCTGTTCTTATGCATTGAGAAAGGAGAGAGCTTCTTTTCCCCTTTCTTCTAGTCATTCAAATTATTTAAAAAGAAAAATGAAAATATCAAAACACATGCCAAGTCTTAACCAATCCCTGTTGCATGGGTAGAGATTACTAGGAGTGTCTTGGTCCAACTCGGCCTATTACTGAGGCTGCTTGTGGCTCTATCCCTTTCAAAACACATGCTCATTATTCAACCGAGGATGAGTGAGATGGAACCTGCCACAGTTCCAAATAGTATCTGAATTGTAGCATCCTTGTGAACTTATCACTAAAAGTATAGGCAAAATTAATTTCCCCCCATCTATTTGTTTACATTTTCTACTATAAGAATAAATAGGTATAATTGGGTAGAAGAACTATAAATTATATGATAAATCAGTTAATCATTAAATAAATATAGATATTTATATTAACATTTATCTACATTTATATAAATATTTAAGTATAAATATGTTTAATGTAGTAGAAAATAGATATGGAAAACTGGAGATTAGTAAGTCTTTTATAAAATAACCATAGATGAAGCACTACATTGAGGGTTCTTGCATCATTATCTATATTAGTAATTGCTGTAATAACATTAGTTACCAGCTTTGTTAATTAAGAACCAAATAATTATTAACTACTGACTGTGTTAATACATGTAGGTCTGTATCTGTATTCACATATTATCACTATTTTACTACCTGTATTATCTATCTTTATTGTCTCTACACAGAAAGGATCATAGCTACCCAGCTAAACAGTGAAAAAGCTGGATTTCCAGCTCAGGCCCAACATCACAGGAATATTTTGCATATCTCTGTGGAAATATCTACTATGAAAACTGGAGGGAAACTTGCATAAAATTGGAATTATAGTCTAGAGAGATAACCCAGTGATAAACAGCAACTGTTGCTCTTTCAGAGGACCTAGATTTGGTTCCCAGCATCCATATTATAGCTAAAAACATCTCTAACTCGAGTACCAGAAAACCAAATGTCCGTTTCTGACCTCTCTGGGTACTGGATGCAGGTCGTGCACATATGCAGGCAAAACACTCATGCAAACAAAATAAACTGGGCTTTTTGTTGTTGTTGTATTAATAGTTTTTTTTATTTTATTTTACAATATAATTCAACTTTACATATCAGCCATAGATTCCCCGTTCTCCCCCCTCCCACCCCGCCCCCCTCTCCCCGGCCCACCCCCCATTTGTATCTCCTCCAGGGCAAAGACTCCCCTGAGGACTGAGATCAACCTGGTGGACTCAGTCCAGGCAGGTCTAGTCCCCTCCTCCCAGGCTGAGCCAAGCAAATTGGGGTTTTAAAAAATGGAATTATATTTTATTATTAATAAAAATTATATAGGCTGATATTTTTCTTTATATACATGTATCTTACTTCAATTATTTTGTTTGTTTGTTTTGTTTTGTATTGTTTTTTCGAGACAGGGTTTCTCAGTGTAGCTTTGAAGCCTGTCCTGGAACTCACTCTGTAGCCCAGGCTTGCCTCGAACTCACAGAGATCTGACTGCCTCTGCCTCCCAAGTGCTGGGATTAAAGACATGCGCCACTACCGCCCAGCCTTACCACAATTCTACGTCTTGTCCAAACTGTTTCTTCCCAGTCCTGGGTGGGGGGGGAGCTTTTTGTTTGACTGAGAATGTTTTTTGTTATAAATGTGGCTTCTCTTCTTGAAGCTGTATGTTAGAAGCCAGTATTTTCCCTCTTCCCACACAATCAATGTAAATTCACTCATGCAGTATTTAAAATCTTTTGTCAATCACCAAGCTACCTTTTCAACTATATATTTTTTTCTTTTTTTGGTTTTTTGAGACAGAGTTTCTCTGTGTAGCTTTGGATCTTTTCCTGGATCTCGCTCTGTAGACAAGGTTGGCCTTGAACTCAGAGATCCGCCTGACACTGCCTTGGAGTTCTGTGATTAAAGGCATGTGCCACTACTGCCTGGCCCTCAACTTTAATTTCTATTACTCTCTATATTTATCATCACCTTCCAATGAATGCATAGCTTTCATGAAAGTTTATAGCTTTTAATTAAATTCTAATTCCCTTATTCATCTTTAATTTCATGAGACGAATATAGTCCACTTTCATTTTTGAAAACTTTTACTAACAATTCTTTCAATTTTTTTTGAACTTTAATTATATAATTTTCCTCCCTCCAAAACTTCTCATATACCTCTCCTCCCTCAATTCCAAATTCATGGCCTCTTTCTCATTTATTGTTGTTACACACACACATGCATACATACATACATACATACATATACATATATAGTCCTAAACATGACTTGATAACTTGCTCAGTCTGTATAGTGTTACTTGCATGTGTTTGACCAGAGCTGACTACTTGGTATTGGTCTTGGATCCAATTGCTGTGTTGTCCTCTGGGTAAAGCTATTTCTCCTACTCTCAAAATTGCTTAGTTTTGTATGGTTCTTAGTATAGTGTTTTATTGCTATCTCCCTTTGGAAACTTACATTGTACTTCCTGTTACCATGGAAGCTAGGTCTTGGGGAAGATGCATTCAGGTCATTTCCAGCACAGGGCAGGCTAAACCTTGTCTTGTGCCTTTAGATGCAACACAGTGTGATAGGGACTTACCTTTCACCTCTTGTGGGCAACCAAGACCAATAGCCTGTAATGTTTGAGAGTAATTTTGACAATCCTGACCAACTCAAGAAGGAACTTTCCATGTTTACTGTTGTGTTTGAGGTATTATGTTTATGTAACTCATTTAGATTGTAATAGATAATTAAAAATACAGATTAATAATTAGTCTTCTATGATAGTCAAACTTATAGTCATGTTAAGTTTTCTAGGTATACATAGATATAATTCAATTAGGTAGGTAATCTTCAAACACTTCAAAGACCTAAAGAATATGGCATTTAAAATGCCTTAAAAGTTTAGACTTTCTGGACAGTGAAACATGTCTGCTCCTGGCAGTACCGATTTACTTCAGAGAGGAGGATGGGCATCAAAGACACTCCATATGGAGTTTATCTTCTTCTTGGAAAAAATAGCCATTTGGGCAAGAAACTGTTCTTGCCTGCATTGCTTGATCGACTGGACATGCAGGACCCATAGGAAGGTAACCACTGAACTTTGCTTGGCAAAATGGTCCTTCAGGTTCCTGCTTTGCAGAGGAAACTGCCAGACATTCTACAGGACACAGAGAGAAGTGACTGAGAGACTCTAGGCCTGTGGGCTGAAGACAGATGCCCCAACTTTACAGAGGAACTTTGGATGACTGCCAGATGTCTCTTTCTACTCTCACAAGACTCCTGAAAGTTGCTTGCATCCTTCTTCCATTTCTCGGGTAATAGTATATCCTTCTGAGGTCTTTGATGCAGTTGAAGACTAGATAGTTATATTTTCCTTCATGATAAAAGATAAGTTAGATATGAAACCTTAGACTCACAAATATAGGATAGATAGGATATCTTCTTTAATTTTGTCAAATACAAATAGACTAGATATTGTAACTGTAATTCTTGCTTGATAATTGTTTTGTTATGTGTAATTTTACTATGTTAAAGTTAAACCCTTCCTTTTGAAAAAAAGAAAGAAAGAAAGAGGGAAGTCCTGTGGATATTGCTCTGTATAAATAAAATGCTGATTGGCCAGTAGCCAGGCAGGAAGTATAGGCAGGACAAGCAGAGAAGAGAATTGTGGGAAGTGGAAGACTGAGTCAAGAGACGCTGCCAGTCAACGCTGTCATAAGAAGTAAGATATAAAGTACTGGTAAGCCACAAGCCATGAGGAAACTTATAGATTAATAGAAATGGGTTAATTTAAGATATAAGAACTAGATATCAAGAAGCCTGCCATGACCATACAGTTTATAAGTAATATAAGTCTCTGTGTGTTTACTTGGGTCTGAGCAGCTGCAGGCCTGAGCGGGGCTAGAGAAAACTCTAGCTCCACTGTTGAGGTTTTTGTTAGATTGTATTTTTCCCTTGAAAAGAACATTGTAAGACTATATAAGAAATTTTCATTTAAACTATATATGTCCATTTATATACAGAATTATGTGAAATATGTGTTTCTTAGGTAGTTAATAGTGTGATTCTTTATGACTTTTTCAGACATTCTTACTGATATTTTACCCTCCTCTCCTTATGTATTTATCTACCTCTTTCCATAAATAGAGTGCCCTTCTATGTTTTTCTGATAAGATCACTTGTAACCTTCTTTAATAAAATGATCCACATAATGGATAAAAGGAAGCCCAGAGTAAATAATACTTAATGAAGACTTCTGTGTTTTGGTGTTTCCATATTCAATTATCATTATCAGCATTTGAAAACACTGTTGTGTGTTTATATTGCTTTTTATTTCTCCAGACACAGAAGATCAGAATTTTTAAATAATTCAATAGCTTTTCATGAGTTGCATATGTTTTTTATAATAAATAACATATTCTTCTGTTAATCAATTCATAAGTTATTCAAATTCTTGTGATTTTCATACTTAAGTTGATAGAAAATTAACTTGTATTATATGAGTCTTATATTGCTTATAGGAAATGTTCTAGAATAAAACTTAATTAATCAAAATTAGTATCAGATTCTCATGTACCAGTATGATGCCAATGCACTTTGAGAAATTTTCCAATAAATCTTTTGTGTGATCAATAGAAAACATAAGCGTTGCCTTAGATAAAATGTAAAGCAAAGAAACAATATATCAATGCAAAAATTGATGTACAAAGTTTGGACTTAGGACAGAGGATAAGTACAGTCTTGGTCAATGCTTTCCAGTAGAAATTTCTGTTGTAATGGGAATGTCAGATGCAGTGATTGAATGAACAAAATACTACTTTTGATGAGAAGTCAGTGTGTGTCTTTGTCCATTTGCATATTCACATATGTATGTACTTGTGTTTATGTATGTATAAAGGCTAGAGGTTGATATCAGGTGTATTCTTTAATCAGTCCTTTATTTACTGAGGCAGGGTCTCAGTGAATCTGGAGCTTGCTAATTCAACTAATAAAGCTAGCCAACTTGTCCTAAGAATCCTTTGTCTTTGCCTTTTGAGTGTTAGGATTACAAATAGACTGTCATGCCTAACCAGCTTAGTTTTCTGAGGATTTGGGCATCTGAACTCTGTCATTATGTTTACTCAGAAATCACTGTGCCTATGGAGCCATCTTCCCAGCCCCTCATATAAATACTAGTTGTGATTAATTTAAAAATAAATGACGACTATGGCAAGTAGTTCCCACATTGAGTGTAGATTATGACATGTCCAGAAGAGGTCCTTGTGAGGACTTGGGACTGTGAGAGTCTCTGTAACCATATGGCTATTTTGACCACTGGGAATCAAAAAGTTCCAGTACTAGAACTGATGCTTAAGCAAGGAACATGGTGATGTCAAATTCAAGTCTGAATATATTATAATCATGTCTCACTCTTGCCTTTCTTGTCCTCAGACATTAACTTAGCATAGACTAAAAGACCAGAAGTGTTACCTTGCTATTTATTATTTTTCCCTAATACTTATTCTACACTTAGTGAATGATTACTGAATATAAATACAGATGTACACACCTAAAAGAATATATCTGTGGAGGAAAATATCACTATAAGTGAGGGAAGTAATTACACAATGTCCACATCAATCTAATTCAGCAATGAGACAATATGTAGTGGAAAAGCATAGAGAGAACCCTGGGATAAAAAGTGTTTTCATGTGTCATCAATAGCTGTACTTATATCTGGGTTCACTCCTGTGGGAAACTAATTTAATGTTCTATGTACTCCATACTCTGCTTTTTTTTATTTTATAGTTATAGATGTAGCTGTTAATAACTGTACATATTTATGGAATTTGTCAATCTTGTTATTGACAAAGAATTTCAATATCAAAAAATAAATGACACCTCTGTGTATTCTATAGTGCTGATCTATTAAGAGCAAGAATCTTCAGACAAGGTAGATGTCAATTATTCATTATGTTAGTATTCCCACCACTTCAGTGGTACAATAAGAATGCCACCAACTACCATTTGCTGATATCCACCATAATGAGAATCTCTTAAGTTAATGATGAGACAGGTGTTCATCAGTTAAAGGACTCCTGAGGAGACTGCTCACTTAACCACTAATAACATTTCTGAGCCACTTCCCAATTATGGATTCCATACAGACTTGATTAACTAGCATCTGGATCATTAATAAAAAGAATAAGCAAAAGATTAGTCAAATTAATGCCGGGGTTTTCTGAAATAAAATTTATAAGAAATCCAACTTGGTCAAAATGGTTAGATTAGTTCATAGTTATTTCACAATTTAAAATATCCTAAGAACAAAATAATAGATAAGTATAATTTTTATGTACAGAGGGATATTCGTACATGTTTTCTAGCAATTATGATATAATTACAATTATATTTTGCTGTCCTCCTGTTCCCTGCAGGATACTATTCAGGTAGAATATTGAGAAATAAAGTAATTTCTGAAACAAGATAGCACAGGCAGAGTGGCTTAAGCAGTGGAAAACTATTATCTCTCCATTCTGGAGGCTTGAGATTGAGATATCAACAGGGTTGATTATTTCTGATGATCTCTCCTTGACTTGTTCATGGCCATCTTGCATAGTCTCCTCCCTTTGGGTCATTGTGTACAAGCATCCTCCTTTCATAAAAACACCTCTCATGTTGAATTAGGCCACCACCTAATGACCCTAGTTACCTCTGGAATGATCCAACCTCTAAATAGAGCTACATTCTTAGGTTTGGAGTTAAGATGGCAAGATGTTGATTTTAGAAATGTTAATGCAGTCCTTGGCCATTAGTACATATTCAATTGTACACATTTGTTAAGGAAAATAAGTGTGCAGATAAGATATAATTGATCATAAGAGATCTCAAGATAGCATAAGATACAGTTAATTGAAGAGACAGCTCATAAGTTAAGAGCACTTACGCATTTGCAGAGGACTTGAGTTCTTTTCCCAGCACCCACATGAGGCAGTTCACAACTAGCTGCCATTCCAGTTACAGAGAATCTGATGCCCCTCTCTGACATCTTCAGGTACTCACATACAACACAAAAGTAAAAGTAATTTTAAGAAAAGATAAAGTTTTCTTCTAGACAATTTCTGGAGATGCTGTTTTGAAAGAGACTTACCTCTGAATTTGGAGAACACATTAGATTTTATTTGAATCTTGAAGAGCTTTTTAAGAAAAGAACATAGGAAGATAATCTAATACAATGAGGTGACAATAATCATCATGGAGATGGAAGAACCTATTATGCAAGAAAATACATAAGAAATGGAATACGGGTACCAGAAAGATGTTTGATGCAGAAGCATGTAAGCCTGCATTTGATCCCCAGCACTAACATACAAAATTTTAGGAGTGGAAATTTGTGTACCAGTCCACCTAGTCTTATTAGTGAGTTCTAGCCCAGTGAGAGACATTGTCTAGCCAAAAGTAGACGGCACTTGATGAAAGGCATATAAGGTTGACCACCAGTTCCAACACTCATACATACACTGTTGCCCCCACCCAAACATGTATACAAATACACACACCAAAAAAGTAAAGAAAGGGAAAAATGTGTATAAAACTGAAAAATGAATAATATAATCATTCAGGATATGATTATATTACCATAATTTCAGGTCATTTTTTAAAAAAAAGAGACAAAGAATAACGCAATGAGTAAACACCATCATGTGAGTTTGTTTAACCCAATATGCAGTGTCCAAACAAAGCAGACAAGCTGTGTGAAAAGCTGCAAGAATGTGAAGTATCAAGGGAGAGAGATGGCAAAGTCAGCCACCAGTGTGATCTTCCCACCCCACTCCGTTGAAAAGGACTCTTAGAACTGCTCTATAAGAACAGGGCACAGACAAAGAGTGGTGCTGTAATGGCATGCCACTGACACTAAGCAAAACCTATCTGTGTCTGAGTGTTCCCATCTCAGTGGGGGAGGGGACCTTTCATTGCCTTAACCAGTCTCAAGGGCACTGAATTTTGCTCACTGGGAGATTCCTCTCATTGCCTTAATCCATGTCAAGGGCATTGGTTTCTGCTCACTGGATCTGGTTGTGCCTGCCTCTCATTGCCTCAGCCGCTCCTGAAGACATGGGGTGTAACTTTCTGAAGGGCAGATACTCTCATTGTCTGCTAATCTCAAAGGCACTGTTCTCCATTTACTGGGTCTGAGAGTACCTATTTCACAAGGATTTTCTTCTTTGTTTCAATCATTCTCAAAGACCTTAGTTTCTGAAAGAAGTAAATATTCTCATTACATTTATTCCAGATTCAACAAAAGAGAAAAGGTCTTTCCCAGAGAGTAAAGGCCCCACATGTTTAGGGGACTAGAGCTCAGGTCCCTGTCTAATATACCCAATTTCCTTGTGTAGTCGATGTCATTAATTTCTTTGACTACCACACAAGGAATCTGGTGAAATTACAGTTAAGGAGCAGGTGACAACCTGTGGCTGTTCCCAAAATTGCTTGCTAGTGGTTGCAATGTGTCTCTTCTTTTCTAGTCAGCTGCAAATTTTTGTGCAGACCCTTAAAGAGAAGGGTGAGGAACTCGTGTTTTCACATCTAGATACCATCTCCTGTCACTGTTCATGGAGAATCAAGAAGAGTGTAATAGAATGATTAAGCAGTTCCTTTTCTTTTTCAAAAGAATAAAAGCTGTACTAAAAATACAGGGTTAAGACAAGAGCATGAGGATGTCCTCACTGGCCACTGTATTCCCCCTTTCTGTGTAATGAATAATGCTGTCAGCCTCATCTCTCAGCAAGAACCTGCAAGTTCTCCCAACATTGTCTGGTATTTTCATCCTTGTGACTTTTTTATTTACTATTTTACTTTCATTTCCCCTCTGTTTTCTCTTCCTTCTTAACCCTTCTTTAGTTTTCTTTTCTTTTTCTCTTTATTTTATTTTATTTTATTTTTTGAGACAGGGCTTCTCTGTGTAGCTTTGCACCTTTCCTAGAACTCATTCTGTAGACCAGGCTGGCCTCCAACGCACAGAGATCCACCGGCCTCTGCTTCCCGAGTGCTGGGATTAAAGTCATGCACCACCACTGCCCAGCTTCTTTATTTTTCTTATTTACAATGATATACAACAGGGCATATCTCCCTAAAAGAATGTCCAATCTAAATACCTTTTTGAGTCTTGTAGTCTGGAGTAACAAATTTCACAGATTTTCTACTTATTACAACTCATAGGATGTAATCCTGTTCTTGCTACAGTGTTACACTATTACACAGTAACCCTCTAGTACAGGAGAATTACTACTGTTGCTTGATTTAGAAGGAACATGATGAAAAAAAAAGAGAGGAGCAGGACATAATGGAACATGGCTTTTATCCAAGTATTCCACTCTCAAGGCAGAGACAGGCAGCTTTCTGAGTTCCAAGCCAGCCTGATCTACAGGATGAGTTCTAGAGTAGCCAAGGCTGCACAAAGAAACCTTGTCATGAAAAAACAAAGTTGATAGACAAGTAGAAGAATCAAAAGCAGCTAAGTAATATTCATAAATTGTGGAGACCAACAAAGGTTTCCTGGTAAGAGCTGAGCTTGCTTTACCTATCAGGGCCACATTAGAGGATTGCTTGACTATGTGCATGGTTACTAGGTGATTGGAAGGGTTTACACTTGACTGAGTTAGGGTGAGGTCTTTGCTCCACCCATTGGCATTCCTATAGCCCTTTAGAGGAGACAAAAGGGGCTGGTGGATAATAATTTAGGCCCTCCTGAGGCTATCCTATGTTTCTATCTGTCTCTCCCCTCTATCCTTCTACCTCAATTTTTCTACATAATGCTCTTATCAGTCTCTCCTCAAGAATTCCCTGTCATAAAAAATGTGGGAGCCGGTCTCCCACAAATGGCACCAGGAAGAAGGACAGGGACTTGGTTAAAGGAGTGTTAGGGAACATTGCTGGTGTGAGGGGGCATGCCCAATAATTAATAATAAAGGCAATGGTATTTTATTCTCAGGAGTGAAAGTAAGGCAGCTGAATGCCGAAGTTAATAGTGAGGCTTCAGTAAGTATCTCTCTCTATCTAGGTTTCTTTCTTTCTTTTTCTCTCTTAACTTCTATCCAAAAAAATAAGGAAAAATATAAGGTAGAATGTAGGAATATACTATAAGGAAAAATTTAGGATAAGCAATAAGACAGAGAAACTATGTCCTTGATTTTCCAAATATGAGGCTATGAATGCAAACACCCAGGGAAGAATCAGAGCAAAATCTATCAAGTATAAGAAAAATGGGCATAAAAATATTCCCGTGGAAGCTTTTGGCCTATAGACAGATTAATTCTAAGTCCTGAGGGGCAGAGGAAAGAATTTTCCCTGAGGAGGATGTAAATGAAACAAAACTCTCTGCTCTACCAGCAGATGCCATTACAGCACCATACAATCAAAATTAGTTTCCATTTGACCATGACATGAAAGAAAACAGAAGTCTTAGGAAAAGCTTAAATCTCTCCTTCTAAAAAACTAAAAGATTTTCAGACCATTCCAGCTTAGATTTTTTTCTCTTTTCATAAGGGCAAAAATTAAATTCACCTGGAAGAAACTTCTATCAGAATGGGAGAGTCACTCGGAACTGCACTAGCATAGAAAAAAAATCCCCTGAAGCATTGCCAGTCCTTGCTGTTAGCATTGTGTCTCCACTTCTAACCCACAATCCGGAAGCAATTACAGAAGGGCCTGGGAGCAAGCAGCTCTAAGTTTGAGTGCATTCTGGGGATACTAAGATCCCTGTAGTTGTCAGGCAGCTTCCTTGAATGTGGAGCCAAAAAGAGGTGGTACAGGACCTGGGGATAGCATAAAAAAATAAAATAAAATAAAAAAATAAAACAGAGTAAATCTGACCAAACACATAAGACCAGTGTTAATGGCAACAGTTGCCCACTTGACTGCAAGACTCGAGTCAGTAGGTGGGGCTATGCAGAACCAATGGCTGTGAAAAAAATCTCTCTAAAGAAGGTCATTCTTTTTGTTTTCTATCAGGAAAAAAAATCTCTCTGAAAAAGCTCTTTCTTTTCTTTTTCTATGGGGGAAAAGTCTTTCTGAAAAAGCTCTTTTTTTCAAGTACTATCATTCCTTTTCACTGACTCAAGTGGGAAGTGAAGCACCCAAGGATTTTTGCTTCTGGCAACAAACACCTGTCTGAGCACACTTGGACAGGTGTGACCCACTCTGGGAACAGTAGCAAGTGAAAAGTCTGATTAGAGAAGAATACCTGTCAAATGGTAATGCAGGCTTCCTAATACAAGCTTAGAGAAGACAAAAAAA
>CABHPQ010078855.1:0-15645 GCA_902168405.1 Peromyscus aztecus
AGGCTATCAATATGTCTATTACATTAGAAATAAAGAACAGGGAAGAAAATAACCTTTAAATTTGTTGTTTGAATGTGAAATGCCCTCCATAAGCTCATGAGTTTGGACACTTGGTCCTCAGCTGGTGGCATTCTTAGGGAAGATGGTGGAACGTGTAGGATATGGAGACTCACTGGGGGAAGTGAGTCATTGGGGGCAGGCCTGGAAGCTTTATCTCCTAGTTACACGTCTTCTCCATTTCCTAAATGTGGTGGTTTGAATGAGGATGGCTCCCATAGGTTTATGTATCAGCATGCTGGGTCAGAACTGTTTGAAAGGTTTAGAGGGATTAGGAAGTGTGTCTGTATTGAAGAAGGTGTGGTCTTATTAGAGAAAGTGTGTCACTGGGGGTGGGCTTTAAGGTTTCAAAAGCCCACCCCAGGCCCAGTCTCAGTCTTCCCCTCTGGGCCTCTGGATCAGTATGTAGCTCTCAACTACTGCTTCAGCACCAAGTGTGGGCCATGCTCCATGCCAGGATTATGGAGTAAACATCTGAAACATAAGCAAGTCCCCAGTTAAATGCTTTCTTCTATAAAAGCTGCGTTGGTCCTGGTGTCTCTTCACAGCAATAGAACAGTAACTAAGCCACTGAGTATGAATACAGTTTGACCGACCAGTTTCCTGCTTCTTCTGCCATGCCATTCATGCTATGACAGAGTGTATGTACCCTTCTGAAGCCATCAGCCAAAATCAACCTTTGCTCCTTTAAGTGTCTGTTGTCAGGGAATCTCAATCACAGTCATGAAAAAGGAATGAAGACAAACCTATAAGTCTCATTTTGTGAGTCATTGTTAGCAAAATGAGATGGAAACAAGCCAGAAGAAATGAGATAGGCTAGTAAGCAACTACTATGCATTCTTGGCTTGGTAAATGTGCCAAAGTTATGATAAGCTTCTTGAGGGCCCAGATCTATTTACCAGTGTCAATAACAGTGTCTATCATGTAGGGCAGTGGCAGAGTGGTTGTCTTAGTTAGGGTTTCTATTCCTGTGAAGAGACTCCAAGACCACAGCAACTCTTATAAAGGAAAACATTTAATTGGGTCTGGCTTACATGTTCAGAAGTTTAGTCCATTATCATCATAGTGAGAAGCATGACAACATGCAGGCAGATGTGGTGCTGGAGAAGTAGCTGAGAGTTCTACATATGTATCATCAGGCAGCAGGAAGAGAGAGACACTGGGCCTGGTTTAAGTATTTGAAACCCCATAGCCACCCTCAGTGACACACTTCATGTAACAAGGTCACACTCCCTAATAGCCTATGAGACTATGAGGACTATTTTTATTCAAACCACCAAAGTGATTCAATTGCTGGAAGAATACAATGATCACTCATTTATTTTAATATATACCTTGAGTTTCCTTTCCTTCATAACACCATTTAAGGGTTTCCTTTCCCATTGGGAAAATCAAATCACTTCCTCTTTCCTTCTAGAACCCTTTGCTCACACAGTGAGCAAGCTTAACATATCCTCTAGTCCTGTGCCTCCTTGGCCATTGCTGCAACTCATTGTAAGCATTTTAAAACTGTGTAGAAGATCTGCCTTTTCCATGAGTTTCCAAGCACCTAGAGCAATGCTACATGTTTATAGAATTAAACTACACAAATTATCTGTGGTATTCTTATTTAGAAGAAAAAGAGAAAGCCAATTTGTAATTAAAATTCCAGCTTGGTCTTTCAGGAATAGCAGGCATTTATAAGGAAAGAGTAAACGTGCCAAATTACTTTCAGCAGGTATTAAAGCATGATGAAATACATATCAGTGATATTAATAAGTGAACCTAATCTGAGCTCATTAAGGAGCCCTAATTAGGATGAGATCAGAAATGCTGCTGTGGAACCAAGGCTTTGTTTCAAGGGTAGAAAGCAAAGATGGAGGCACATGTCCACCCACATTCTTCCGTTGTTTTAAAATCAAAAGTAATATGGTGTGAGACTGTCATGAGAAGGGTATGGTAATTTTATATGGTGATGACTGTCAAGTTTCCAAAGAGAGGAAGGTGTCCATATATATATATATATATATATATGAAATCAACAGCAAGGCCATAACAGAAGTTCTAGTGATGATAGCCACCAGAAGACAATATTGTTTCCTAAGTGTCAGCTTTGAAGTTTTATTGCATTTGGACTGTGATTGTAGCTCAGTCGGAAAGGGCTTGTCTAGTGACTACAAATCATTTTATTCAGTCCTTAGCACTAAAACATACGTTTGTTTTTATTTATAATATTTTTTCTTTTATTTCTATTTCTTCCCACAGGTATAAAATTTGCATATAAAAATATATAGATCTTAAATGGAGTATTTGATAAATGAATAGATACATATACCATGACTTGATTCAAATGAAATGTAGACTATAACCACACCTAGGGATGTTTGTAAGTACTCCCTAGCTATCATCTCTTCCTAACCACCACCAGAAACAAACACCATCTAGTTTCTATGCACCAATATCAGTTTGTTCATGTTCTTTTCCATTTTAAACAGAAGTATACAGAATGTGTGTGGGAGGGTCTGTGTATGACAACTCTCACTCACTGAAGTATTTATTATTGGTAAATAGCATTCTGATTTATAAATACGCTCTAATTTGCTTATTCAATCAAAACAGCAGTTTGATGTTTTTCTTGATATCTGAAATGCATTCTTGTACAACTTGTTTTTGTGATTCAGTATTTCCATATATTTTGGATAATATGTAGGCATCTAATCTCATGGTCAAAAAGTGGCTATATGCTTTACATGAAACTTTCAAGCATATTTTCAAAGTAGTTGAAACATTTTACATCCTCACAACTTGTTGGTATGTAAACTTACTTTTGCATTCTATGAAACATTTGATAGTCTAAATCATTTTTATTTGAGCTATTTTAGTGTGTGTATGAATATCAATATTATTATCTTAATTTTTATTCCTGATAATTAATGGTATTATACTCTCAACACCATTGCCATCTATATGATTTTTTTCAATGAAGCATCTGCTTAATCTGTTTTTCTTTTTATTATTTTAAACTGAAACTTAGCAGTTTTAATGTATTAGATATAAAGCATTAGACCCCCAAAAAATTATTTGGCAAAACCCAACATCCATTCATAATGATAACCCTTGTCAATCTATAGATTTTCTACAGCCAGCATGGTACTTAACATTGGAAGAATAACTTGCTTCTTTTAAGATCAACAGCTGATGAGGAATTCTTGTTCCTCTATCCCATGGTAGAGAGTTAAAATAAATACTTGAAGAGGACAATGGGGGGAATGACTCGCATCTAGTTTTAAAGGAAATGCTAACACTGTTGTTTTCAATGTTAAGACTATTCACATAAAAATGCCAAGAATTGATAGAGATGTGAATAAAATAATGAGTGGACTTGGCAAAGTTTCATGATACAAAAACAATATACAGAAGTCAGTTATATTTTTACATGAATAATTAGAATAAAAACCAGTAGAAATAAAATTTAAAATGATACAAACACAAGAACTACTACTTTAGACCAAATTTAAATACATGCAGTATCAGCCCAGTGAAAATGACAGTGGATTGATGAAGGAAGGCTAAAGAAGCCTTAAATCACTGATGAAATGTAGAAAGATGTCAGATTTTTCAGATTGATCTGTCTGAACATTATGATCCCACTCAAAATTCTAACATATGTTTTTAAAGTTGACAAGTTGATTTCAAAATGTACATTGGTTTTTGAGAGAGCTAGAAGAGCCAAAATAATTCACAAATTATGACAAAGTTAGAGGACTTTGACTATCTGCCTTCATGGTCTTTTGGGTGCTTTATAAATGTACAGTCAAAAACAAGCATGTTTTGGTGCTTGGATCGACAAATAGATCAGTGGGACACATAGAAAGACCAGAAATAGACCCACACATACACACTGAATTGATATTCAACAAAAGTGCCTGAACAATCCAGTAGAGAAAGTACAATCTAGCCAAGTATTCTTTTAATGAAACGCATCACACACACACACACACACACACACACACACACACACACACACTGTATATATAAAAATAAAGGTCCAATGAAATTTAGAATTTTAGAGCAAATTAGGTCCACTACAAAACTGAGCTGAGGACAAGACATGTATTCTGTTCCTCTGGACTATAAATTTTTAAGTTTTTAATTGATTCATTTTATTTTAGTGTATGAATGTTTTACCCACATGTGTGTACATCTGTCACATGTGTGTACTGCCCACAGATATCAGAAGGAGTCAGATTCCCTAGAACTGCAGCTTCTGTGTGGGTGCTGGCAACCGAACCTGGGTGTCTGTAAGAACCTGGGTGTCTGTCTGTAGCATGAGTCTTAAAAGTTCTTATTAATAAAATCAAACCTGAGGCCAAGTATTGGGGTGAACACTGGAAGATCAGAGAGACAGAACAAGCCACAGCTAACCTCACCTGGCCAACTTCTCAGCTGGTCTTGTTTCCTTTGACTGGATGCCTCTCAGCTGAACTATGCTGGTCTTGTTACGTCAGACTGGAAGCCTCTGTGTCCTCATATCCGAATGGCTCTCAGTTGAACTGCTGCTCCAAAGCCTGAAAGCTTAACCAGCCAAATGCTTAAGCAGGCCAAAATGCTTCTAATTCCTGGACCTCACGCCTTATATACCTTTCTGCTTTCTACCATCACTCCCTGGGATTAAAGGCATGTGTCACCACACCTGACTGCTTCCAATGTGGCCTTGAACTCACAGAAATCCAGAGAGATTTCTATCTCTGAAATGCTAGGATTAAAGGCGTGTGCTACCACTGCCTAACTTCTATGTTTAATATTGTGGCTGTTCTGTCTCTGACCCCAGATAAGTTTATTAGGGTGCACAATATTTTGGGGAACACAATACCACCACATCTGTCTGTAAGAACCTGGGTGTCTGAACCATTTCTCAGCCTGTAAGTTTTTGAAGAAAACAAAATAAATAAATAACAAAAGAAAGAGAGAGAAAGAGGGAGAGACAGAGACAGAGGGAGACAGAGATAGAGACAAGACAGAGACAGTGAGAAAAGGAAAAAAATTGTCGTGTCCTTGATTTAAGGGCAAGTAAAGATTTCTTGAACCATATGCAAATTTCACTAACCATACAAGAAAAACACTGCTGCTAAGTGTCATTACAAATTAACTTCCACTCATCAAGAGACAGTTTACAAAATGAAAATTCACATCACAGAATGAGGGGAAATAGTCTGAACACTTGATTCTCATGAGAAATTTTAATCAGAAAAGAAAATATAGACCATACCTTACAATGTGTGCTGGGTTAATTGGAAACAGCACAACCTGTTCAATCGGCAGTTTATAGAGACCCTTAAGAATGAAGAATCTGCCATGAAGAACTTGTTAGTGGGATCTTGTAGCAGGAATCTTAAAGAGTCTTTATTAATAAAATCAAACCTGAGCCAGGTATTGGGGTGAACACTGGAAGATCAGAGAGACAGAACAGGCCACAGCTACCTCACCTGGCCAACTTCTCAGCTGATCTTGTTTCCTCAGACTAGAAACCTCTGAGTCCTCATCCAGAATTAATCTCAGCTGAACTGTGCTGCTAGAAGCCTGAAAGCTTAACCAACCAAATGCTTAACCAGCTAAATGCTTCTAGTTCCTGGTCTTCACGCCTTATATACCTTTCTGCTATCTGCCATCACTCCCTGGGATTAAAGGCTTGCTTTCTGGGATTAAAGGCTTGAATCACCAAGCGTGGCTGTATCCTTGAACAGATGGATTTCTGCCTCTGGAATGCTAGGATTAAAAGCGTGTGCTACCACAGCCTATCCTAAGTATCTAGTGGCTTTTCTGTTCTCTGAACCCAGAAAAGTTTATTAGGGTACAAAATATTTTGGGGAACACAGTACCACCACAGGATCTTACAGTACTGATAGTCTTGTAAACATAACTTTCGGGTTTTTTCTTTTGTTTTGTTTTTGTTTTATTTCTCTAATGACCGTCTTTGTACCTCATCAGTGAAGTGAAAATGGGATGGGGTAGGGAGGATGAAAGTCAACCCCCTTATGTTCACCTTAAAGTTTTGGGGTCCTTGTCCATATTGCCTTCTCTAACTGCAGCTCTGGGCCCAACATTCATTTCCCTTCAACTGCCGGATGGTCTCACTATATTGTTAGAAAGTTACAGATGACATTATATGCCTGTTACTTAGGTAATGATTGAAATGAAAATCTTATTATTATTGGACTGAATTTGTCTGGCTGTACACAAAATTGCACGAGGCTAAATTGTAATTTGTTGTTTATTTGTTTATATCATAAAACAAGAAAATAAAAAAGTACCAGTCCCAAAAAGTCCCCAAACTCCAGAATTACCAAATCAGAATACACAGCTGAGATATGAAGAAACTTCCTCTACCAATATAACACCATTGTATGGTTTGAGTAATTTCCAAGGTAGAGTGTGAGAATGTCCAGGGCCTTAGAACAGTAGAACAGATACCTGTTTTATAGATGACAAGTAAGAAAAAAATGGTATTTAATCAAATCCTATAACCCTACTTGCAATGCAGAGCTCCTGCTCACTTGCCAGTGTTCAACAGCCCTATCCAGTAGTCAGTAAGATGCAGTGTAAAGAGCAATACTACAGAGATATTTGGAGCCTAGCAGGTTTGAATTCAAGTCTAGAATTTGATGCCTTACTACTCAGTGAGTCTGAGTAGGGACCAGGGACATGCAGCCCTTAGGCTCCCATTTGCACAAAGGCCAAAGGAGGTGATGTTACCTCTTTCACAGGCCCTTCATGAAGACCAGAAATTATGTGTCCTGAGTGTCTAGCATAAAGGAGGCAATTAATACAGTAGTTAGCATTATAATTTATAATATATAGTAGAATGATTGATTGATTAACTTATTCCAGGGTAATGCTGAATATATCCTTATCTAAAATAGATGGGTAATATTAGGAGAAATATAAATATTTGAGAGATGCATTAATAATTTATTTCATCATTTGTGTAGATTTTCAAACAGTGTTTTGCCTTATTTTTATGTTTTCTTAGCTTTCTGTTATAACACAATCATAATAACTTTTATTTAATCTGGCCAAAGGCTAGCATATTTTATTTTTTCCTTTGAAGCGCACTCTTTGGTAAAACGCTTCTCAATAATTTGTAAGCATTCATTTTCTAAGGAAAATGGAAATACAGTAGCTAATTCTGGGTCACGAGCAGTCCACCATCATTCCTAAAGGAATCAGAAGGGAGAGGCACACCACTGCTGCCAGAACAGAATAGCAATACCCGAATCTAACACAAATCACTCAGGCGAGGTACTGGTAGGAGTCCTTCACTTCCAGGAAGGGGTCATTTTGCATTCCTTATTGTTAGCATCTTAAGTCCTGTAACCCTCTCAGCTTCAATCCCCCTAAACCAGGGGTAAGCTGACGTCACTTCACAGAGCAGCTGTGATGCAATGGTTCTCAACCTTCCTAATGCTGCAAGATTTTAACACAGTTCCTCGTGTTGTGGTGACCCCCAACCATATAGTTATTGTGTTGCTATTTCATAACTGTAATTTTGCTAGTGCTATGAATTGTATTGTAAATATCTGACATGCAGGATGTCTAGTATGTAATCCCAAAGGCGTCATGACCCACAGATTGAGAACCACTGGCATAGTTCCTGACAGGAGCTCTGGATCACAGGAGTCCTGTGTCCAAGACCCCTGTGAAGCATAGGTAAGCCAAGCAGAAGTGTGTGATTAGTTGTTGGTGCTTGTGTGGACTTGACCTAGGATAAGGTGTTGCAGAATACAGCTTTCCACTCTCCATTGTAGATGGAACAGTACCAGGTCAGTGGGCCAAGAGACTGCAACAACAGCATAGTTTTAAATTTGTAATCACTTTCTGCAGTCCATCATTGTGTGTCTGAAACAAGATATTTTGTACTCATCTCCCCCATGTTTTCCCATCTCTCCATAGCTCCTTTCCTTTGTCCAATACATATATAAAAAAATGTGATTCCTTATTTCTCCTTATCATCTAAAATTGATATCTAATTACCAACCACAGTGTAATTATTTCCTTTGTCATCCATGAAAGTTAAGTGGTTAACTGTAATTTCTCATACTTCATCAAATATAACTACTTTAATCAGAATGTACCTTATTAATATTAATTATATACTTAGAACTTGTGCAAAAAAATGCTTTTCATCTTCAGCACAACTTACATTAATTCTGGTGTGACTTTTAAGTACCAGAAAAAAAATAGTATTTTTCTTATTTGGTGTAGAGATTGGGAAGTTTTATAATGCAATTAATATGAACAGGTAAATTAATATTTGAGTTCATATTATAGCCATTAATTAATCCCCAGCATTTGTGATTCCAAGCTGTAACCATAAGGATATTCCTGAGGAAAACATGATTTTGCTCTGTCTCATCTGTTGACATGTATAAAGGGAATATGAGGTTGAAGAATAATTTTCAAGTAATTATAGAAGTCAAAGGTGCTTTCTTGATAAGTGAAACTCAACAGAAATTCTAACTATAGTGAGCTTCTGCTGATCAGTCTTAGCCTAAGATTTGAAATAAATTAAATTTATTTTATTAAAAATAAAAACTATGATATTTAATTTATTAAAAATTCCAACAAAACAAAACAAAATTACATGTAATTTTATATTCAAAAATGAGATGGCTGAACTGGGCAGGGTAGCTTGTCTCTGTAATCACAACCCTAAGGAGGTAAGATGTGAGGATTGCCCTGAGTTCAAGGCTAACCTGAAAACTAATGTGAGACACTGAATCAAACAAAACAAACAAAATTAGCTGTCATAATTTCTATGAAACAGGCTTGTGCTGTTTTAGTGAATGTTAGGGAGGATAAGCCAGATATCTTTCATTCATTGAATGATTGGCATCTCACATTGACCAAATAAATTTGTGTAATCAACTGAAATAGTCTTACTTTTCTTGGGGAACATGATTACTTTGAATTCTTGCTGTACTGATTTAGTTACCCATGTGATCCCCAATGCCCAAATCTGTTACATAATCCCAGAAGTAAAAGTTATTGTGATAGTGCTGTGCTTTGTAGTTGGAGACTACATAATGGAAATGTGTCTGAGATGGTAGAACTACAGTCTACACAGAGAATGTGACTAATGCTGCTCAGAATCCTTTGATTTGCAGCTTCGGGCACTGTTTGTGAAGTTCCTAGCAGACCCAAGGTGCTCAGAAGTCTTTGCTCCCAGCCCTCACACCTTGTAGCCACACTGGCCTGGAATTTCACCAGCAAACAAAGAGGCCACCCTTTGAAGATTTACTACAGTCAATCTTTAAAACAGCCCCCATGCCTTCCCTGCTTATGACCTTATCTCAAAGTATAATACCCTTCTCTCAGGTCTTCTACTGCTGGTTATTCTTCACAGTCACACTGAGCTACAGAGTGCCCCCTGATCATTTTCCAACCCTCATTCTGGCCATCTTCCAAACCCCAACTGTTACCAAGTATTTCTTCATATTTAATGGGAGTTCCAAGTGAAACCATCTAAAGCAACCCAGTCATTTCAAGAAGATAAAATCATCCCAGTCCTACAGTATTCCATCATTAGCAAGATATACAATAAGCCTCGGGTACCCCATGTGTGCATCCTTCTGCTTTGGTGGTAGACATTGCTACTGTTCAATCCTTGGAATAGGTACTTAGTACTGTGATCAAATCCCTGACAAGAAGAAATTTGTGGAATATTTACTTTGGATTAGAGTTTGAGGGGATACAGCCCATAATGACACAGAAGACATAGCAACAGGAATGTGAGGCAGCTGACCCTCCCCCCCCCCCCCCCCCCCCCCCACACACACTCCTGGAAGAAATGTTTCAATTTGTGTAAAACTGCTACATGACAGCCTTCATTGACTTACTTCCTGTTTCTGAATCCAGAGACTCTGAAAAATAACATTATCAACTCGTAGGATAACTGAGAATGAAGAGGGTCAGAATTCTCTGCCCTTCCCAAGTTAGGTTCTAGTGTGCAAAGACTCTGCTCACTGTCTCTTGTTCCTCCCCTGCCTTTCTAACTTCAACCACCAGAGTTGGAAATCCAGTCAGCCCACTCCCCAAACTGCTCAAGCTATACTTGGTAAAGTTATCCAGTGTTTAGTAGACACCAGTTCAGCACACATCTCTGGATACTCATCTCAGTGGATGTGTGTTATGTGCTACACTTCACAGCTGACCACTCCTGCATAGTTGAGATGTCTTTGATATTTCAACGCTCTTCCCTTTGGTTTCTTCATATGTCCAAGGATTACTAATGTCACTCCATGGTTTTGAAACTCTCACGCATGAGAATGGACATTAGACAAAACATTATTTGTAATTGTGCATTGGGTCACTATTGTCAATATGTATAAAAGGGTTGAAGTGAAGGGGACTTTGAATAGATTTTCCAGAAAAACCTGAACCAAAAATTATAGTGAGAGTGGAATGTGGGATGGATGCCCCAGACTAAGGCACAAAACATGGCCAAGAGATAAATATCATTTGTATTTGTACAGAAAAAAAAAAACTTTTCATTTATTGTTTTTCTTTTTCTTTTTTTTTTTTTTTGAGACTTTGTAGCCCAAGCTGGTCTCAAACTTGTGACAACTCTTCTGCCTCAACTTCCTGAGTCCTTGAGTTACAGACATGAGTACCGCAGCCAGCCCAGAGAAAATTCTTCAAGTTAATCATTTAAGGTGTTCTCCCATGTACCTATGTCCCCATGTCTTGTTCCTGGCTCTCACATTGCTCTAGGCTTTCATCTGACCCGTGAAGCCACTTTACCCTTTGTGTGGTTAGCTCCCAAATCTATCCTTTCGTCAATGGACCTCTTTTTGGACCCTCTACACCCATCTACTTGGCTTTCTGATGGACTTTGCCACTCAATAGTCCAGGTCAGTGCTCTTTCTACATCCTAGGAATATTAAAAAAAAAAAAAAATAGCAGCAATTATCCCCAACAATTACATAAGCATTTCATAATTTCCAAAGCACTTTGGCATACATTATCTCACCAGCTGCTTCCTTAATGTAATAGCAGCAGTGGGCAAAAACCATGTCACTGATGACAGCTCTTTTCTGACCTTGGTCTCCCAGCCCCACCTACTGAAAACACCAGAACAGCTGGATGAGAGCTGATTAGAGGCTGGAAGCTGACCTTGTGTGGGGACCAGGGGCATGTGACAGCGGTAGTTGCCACCTCCACCTTCTCCATCTCCGAGGGGGCAGTGCAACCAGCCAGAGAGTTCATGGCTGACTGTGGGAGGCTGTGCAGAGCTGTAGCAGGACTTCTCATGAACTGCAAAGGCACAGGCTGAGGGTGGCAGGAGTTAGCTTGTGGGAGGTTAAGCTTATCCGCTCTCTGCTTCCAACCCCCACACTGCTCTGATTTCTCATTTCTTCCATGCATTAGCCATCATTTTGAAAGTTTCAGTGGGTTAATTAAATTCCTCTAGTGTTGATGCTAAGAAAGCTGAAACATTTTCAACTGAGATTGACACTACTCAAGACACAGGCTTCGGTGATGTTTGTTCAGTAACACTCCAATATGTCACAGGATTGCTGTGAGAACATCTGAGAGCTATAATGAGCTAAAAGTCAAGTACAGGGGAAAATGTGTTCCAGACTGCTGCAGATGTTCTCAAATCAAATCATATTTCTGTGAAATGCCATATAGAATATTCAGCTGTTGTAAGATGCAACATGAAAGAGCAGTTCCACTGATTTGTACTGTGTTTAACATTTTTCCTTTAGCCTAAATCATATAGAATATAATGGAGTCTTTTTCATTTTTAAATCAATTAATAACAGAAGCATTTGATTTTAATAAATGGCATGAATGAACTTCCTGGGCTGAAAGTAATGCACACACTGATTTCAGTAGGACTCACAGCCTGGAAAAGACATTGGTTGACTAAGACAGAGGAGGTAAAGGAGATAGATGACCTACGTGACCTCTCCCTTGCTCCTTTTCTTCCATTTTTCCCTTTGGCACCAAAATCAGAACAGATCTTTGTTGAACTGATTCATGAAGATTCAGAAAAGTGGTATTATGTTGGTGGTTGGTCCTCCACCTACCCACACTCCCGAAAATCAAAAGGAAGCTTAGCAGATGAAGGACAAGGAAATGTTTATGTCCGTGTACCTTTTCTTATTAGCGGCTTGGAGTCAGTCCATCACTCAGCTGTTCTCACAAACTCTTGAGTAAATGATGTGAACATGTAGAAATTGACAACTCAGATTACCAAAACAGATATAAAATATGCATAGGTGACATTAGAAAGTTCAGCAGAAGTCCTAATTTCATATTTACTAGAAATACTAAAATTAACAATGCTGACAATATTAAATGCTGGCAAGAATACAGAGCAGAGAGAAACATAGCTTACTAAATAATGCATAGAATGGCACATTAAACATTCTTTTGACTAGTTTCTTCTTATACATAGTACTATATTATTCATAATACTCCTAGGTATTTCTTCAAGAAATACATAAGTAAATATTCAGAGTTTTAAGATAGAGGACCAGGACATTTGCTGATAGATTGTGTATTTTATGTAAGACAGGGAAGGTATAGCCATAAAACCTCAACAATATGCCTGCCTAGAGAAGAATTGAACAATGACAACATTAGTTGACATATCAACATGGATGGAGGAAATCTCAGAAGACTCCACACCTAGAAAGAGCTACAGGTAATTAATGACTGCGGAGACAGAGAGAAAACCAGTCTGCTCCAGGGATGAGCCCGCTAATCAGTTATCCCATACCAAGTGGTCAGCTGTAAGAACATATACATATAAGCAACACTAAATGGACTCAGTAGGTTGATTTTTATATTCCTATGTATGTGTACATGTATCAATAATAAAGACAGAGAAAACAAACAAAAATAAAGATATGAGAATATTAAAATTAAAAAAGTCAGACACAAAAGAATATCATAAACAATTTTATTTAATTTGGAAAATAAGAGTAAAAGAAGTCTATGCTATTTGAACTCGTAACGAAGATAGGAAAATGAGCAGAGGAGGCACAAAAAGATTTTCTAGAGTGGTATTTTCATTCCCTGGTGGTGAGAGTTGGCTAAACACAAAAGTTTCTGCAAATTCCTCTAATTGTATATGTGAGAATCTGCACATTTCACTATATACATAGGCATGTACAAATATAGTAAGGTAATTTTTTTAAAGAGAAGCAAAACAACTTACTCTGAAACCAGAGGGTGACCACTTCATAAGATTTATAGACAAAAGAAGACATATTATTTAAGTACAACTAAAAAGACATTCTGTACGTCCAAATGACTTTTAATCAGGTAGCCTTTGGGAAGTAAAACCCTTGTGAAGTTAAGCACTGGAAAAGAATGACTGGCACCCTGATAAAAATCTTAGCTGGAAACTAGCTCCAAGAAAACGGATGGCTGGGGGCATAAACAAATGCATTTCCCTGTGCCCCCTTGCCAGCAGCTGGGTGTGGAGGAGAAATACTGGAGGCCTTTCACATCAGGGAGGCTGGACAGGCTTAGGAGCCAAACAGGGACACATCTGGCCCCTGGAGGAGGGTGTGGGCAGTGGATGAGGCATTCGATTCAGATGAGAAGCTGCTACTTAAAGAGGGAGAATTTGATTAGGTCCTTTGGTAGACCTTCAACTGGCTTTGCTTTGTAGGATCAGCCAGTGCCCGCAGCCTCTGTTAACAAAAGCTGGCCTTGCCTGAGGCCAAAACTTCCAGAACACAACCTTAAATTGATTGCTGATAGTGTGTTACATGCAGAGCTGGACTCTCTGGCCCTTAGGTCCCACCCTTACACACATATACAAAAAACCACTGGGAGATATGTCTGAAAAATTTAATGCCTTAACATTATTCATCGATATTTTGTTTTGAAGTAGCATTCTTAATAACCCATAATAAAATCATAACGTTTGTAGAACTGAAGGCAAAACATTAGGGGTTGAATTTCCATTCACTCTGGGTTCATTTTGTGCATATTTTGTACACTGTAGCAAATGCATGCAGAGTCAAAAACTATATTTTGATTGGGGTATTTTTACATTGAAGTTTCTGGCTTTGCACTTTTTATTATCTAAGATCTGCCCCCCAGAAAATAATGACTAGAAACAAGTATCACACACATCTTTTACAAACTCACAAGAGTTTTTGTGACAGATCTGATTTTTGGTACTAATTAGATTTTTACATTATCTCTGCCTTACACAGGAACCTTGAGTTTTTATTTTAGTGATTTGAATAGATGTCTATTCACTCAAGAGTTACTGTGTATTTGTTACATGCTGTACTATGCAGAAGATAATTAAGATTGAACAATGACCCCAGATAAATCTCAAGATGATGCAAAATGGTCAATCGCAAAATATACGTTAATTGAGTAATAACCCTCTCTTCAGGTTTTCCAGAATTGTTTATAAATGCATATATGTTTAAATATAGATGAAATGTAGGCATAGCTATATCCCCATTTTACAAAGGTGACAATTGAGGTTAAATAGGTGTGACTATGCACATAGTACTCAAAGCAAGATACGAACCTAATTATGTTTGTACCTTTAACCCATTGAGTATCGCTCCTTTCAACACAAGTACTATTACACTGTCAGAGTTAAAGAAACAAAGCAAGGTTCCACATCAACCTGTGGGATTGGGAGCATTTGTGAAGAGACACATCAACTCAGTCCTGAGGGGTGAAAATGGTATAGGTTTTATGTAAATGTCCTCATTAATTCCATTCCATAGGCGACAGCGCTGGCTAAGTAATCATTTGTGAAGACTGCTACATTTGTATTTATAGTTCAGTAAGAGTTACATGTCTGGTAGATAATTAACTCTACCCCCTGATAAAGCACACGCTTCAGTCTCGGTTTGTGCTTTTAGGTGGCATTGTCTTTTTGCATAAATCCCATCAAATCTTTTTGAATTTCACTTCTACATTTCCTTCAGCTGTGACGAGAAGATTCTATTAACTACTCCAGCACCTTCCATTAAAGTCTACAACTTCCAACTGCCAGGAGGGATAATGAAGTGATAAATTTAATTTGCTACCAAAATATGTAAGGCAGAGATATCTAAGTGAATTTATAGTATTAGCGATGTCTTTCCTCTTAGGATAAAACAAAAGTTTTACAGCAGGTTATCAAAATCCACGTGACAAAAACAAATTCATAGGAATTTCCTTATACAGAAACCACTTCTGTATGTTCTGCATCAGATTATCTACATCTTTCCGCTTCTTAGCTTTTCTGAGCTCATCGGAAGCTAATGGAATGGATTTTAAGTATTTTATTACTGAAGGATGACAGAAACTGTAAACCAGCCTAAAAACATTATGTACATGTGTGTATACATACATGTATATGTACCTTTTATAAACGTGCACCAAAGGGTGAAAAATCTACATTGCCTTCAATTCTGACTAGAGGTATGAAGTCAATGAAAAGAGGTGACATCATCCTCTATTTATGATTGTGACTATGACAGTGCTTCTGTGTGATGCAACATAAACTTTCACCTCCTTTCTTAACCCGTTGGATCATGATCATAAACATAATGATCCCTTGTTTAATAGTATCTT
>CABHPQ010078877.1:0-12453 GCA_902168405.1 Peromyscus aztecus
AAAGCCATCCTTGTGCCTAGTCCCCTCAGTGCAGACAACTTGTGCACACTACCCAGACTGGCCCTCTCCCACACCGCCCAAACAGAAGACAGAGGCCCCACTCCCCACGCCCCTCGCCGCCCTCCGGCACACCGTACGCCGCTTCTGTACGGACCTACTCTGCTGAGGTTCTCTCTGCTGAGCCGCCATCTTCTCAACTATGCTTCCCTGTTAGCCAATCGTGGGGAACTGTCACGTGGCTCACGTTGCCGCCCTGGATTCTGGGAGACTTTAACCTGAGGGCCCAGGGGGACCTCCTTTCCTTGACGCCCTTATCTCCAACACAGCACTTCTGCCCCCACCTGCTCCTTCCTGGAGTGTGAGCCTTAACTACGTTCCCACCTTCACCCGCAGTATTCTTACATTGTCATATTTGTTCTTCAACCTTTGACAGTTCATTTTGTGAGTGCAACCCTGGCTGGCCTGGAACTTGCTGCCCTTGAGCAGAAATCCACCTGCCTCTGCCTCCCGAGTACTGGGATTAAAGGAGTGTGCCACCATACCCAGTCTTTTTTTTTTTTAATGCCTGTAATCTCAGCAATGAAGGGGCTGAGGCAGGAAGCTTGCCGTGAGTTGGAAGCCAGTCTGCATCCCTCAGTCATGACTTAACCCTGCCATTCTGAGATTCTGGAAGATCATATCTACAGCTGTGGATAAGGGCTCTCAATGGTAGAGGCCTGGCCTGCCATGAACAAAACCCTAGATTCAATTTTCAGTACCACATAAATTTTATAAACTCCACACATCATTGTCTCCACACTGTCTCTAGAGCAATCTGTCTCTAGACTATTGCCAACAGTAGCTTTTTCCAAACTTTTGCCTCTTCTGCATCCTCTACATCAAGTTCCTTATTTCCATAGAGAGAAGTAACGCTGCAACAAGGAATTCCCTTAACCTTCCCATCCTTTCTCCTCAGCTTCTCTTAAATTCTCCCTTCAAAAGCCAGGCAGTGGTGGCCCACATCTTTAATCCCAGCACTTGGGAGGCAGAGGCAGACAGATCTCTGAGTTTGAGGCCAGCCTGGTCTACAGAGTGAATTCTAGGACAGCCAGGGCTACACAGAGAAACCCTGTCTCAAAAAAACAAAACAAATCTCCCTTCAGATGTATATGTGTTTCTTGATGCCTAAGATAAACCTCCTGAGGCAAGGCCTAGTCAGCATCTCTGTCCAGAGTTTGTCTTGTAAACTTAAAATGATGGTACACGTCTATAAATCAGAACTTGGGAGCCTGAGGCTCGTGGGTTGCCATGAGTTTGAGGCCAGTTTAGTCTACATAGCAAGACTTTCTTACAAATAACTAAAATGATGAAATTTCATTTTGCTACCCCCAAAATGGAATTGTTGCTCATCTCTTAGCATGCCCTCATTCACTGAACTGATATTAAGTCTATACTGCATTCAAGGGACATTATGTGCCATTCAGTCTCAGAGTGCATGACCTACCATCCTAATAGCAAGGAGATCTTGTCATTCTACTTGTAATCTGATGAGTGGAACTTTGATGTTGTCTTTTCTCCTCCCTGACTGTGTAGCTCTTTGTGGCTTTTGTAATAAAGGGTCCGAGAATGGGCAGCTCTGAAAAGTCATTTTCCACACAGCGATGGTGGCGTACACCTTTGATCCCAGCAGTCGGGAGGCAGAGGCAGGTGGATCTCTGTGAGTTCGGAGTCAGCCTGGTCTACAAAGCGAGATCCAGGACAGCCAGGACTACACAGAGAAATCCTACCTCACGGGGTGAGAAGTCATTTTCCCAACACACACACTGGATTAAGAGGAACCATTCTTTAGATGCTAGGAATTGTGAGGTTTGTGAGGAAGAGGTGCTGATGACAGAGGCTCACCAAGGGCATGGGGCGGGTTGCTTTGTTCTGTTTGGTTTACTGACACAGGGTTTCTCTGTGTAGTCCTGGCTGTCCTGGAACGCACTCTGTAGACCAGGCTGGCCTGGAACTCAGAGATCCACCTGCCTCTGCCTCCCAAGTGCTGGATTCAAAGGTGTGTGCCACCACCACCCAGATAGAAAAGATGCATTTTATTTATTTATTATTATTTATTTTTTTTAATGCTCAAGTGACTGTTCTCTCTGGGCTTCTAGCAAGCTCAGTTTTTTTGTTTTGTTTTGTTGTTTTTTTAATTTATGGGAGCTGGGCAGTGGTGGCGCACGCCTTTAATCCCAGCACTTGGGAGGCAGAGGCAGGAAGATCTTAGTGAGTTCAAGGCCAGCCTGGTCTACAAATCGAGTTCCAAGACAGCCAGGACTGTCACACAGAGAAACCCTGTCTCAGGGGAAAAAAAAAAAAACTTATTGGGGAGAGGTGGTACACATGCTTCAGCATTATGTATAGAGGTCAGAGGAGAACTTTGTGGATTTGGTCCTCTGTCTCTGCCTTTATGTGGGTTCTGAGGATTCAACTCAGGTCTCCAGGCTTGCTCAGCACCTCTTACCAGCCTTCCCAAAGTTTCTGATTTACTAAGCTGGGGATGGGACCAAAGCATTTGCATGACTAACAAACTCCTAGGTGGGGTTCTGCTGCTGGCCAGGGATTACAAGCAGAGACACACTAAAGGACACCCCCCCCCTCCCATGGTAACTGGCTTGTAAATCACCCTACAGCTCAGAGAGCTCTCTTCTACTCTCTGGATCTCCTACCTCCTCCAGTCCTTATGGAAAACAGAGGGGCTTCCTGCTCTGGCCCAGATAGCTTGTGGTTATATATGCACACCTAAGGACATTGCCACGCTAGAAAAGAAATGCAGCCTGCCCCACAAACCCACCCCAAACCAGAAACGTTCTTGCTCTGCTCTTGTCTCTGAAGAAGTTTGCTTCAAGATGACAGAGGCTGGGTTAAACTGGACAGGCTCATGAAACCCATGTGTGGTGGTTTGAATGAATAAGAATGGCCTCCAGGAGCTGGAGAGATGGCACAGGGGTTAAAAGCACTGACTGCTCTTCTAGAGGACCTGGGTTCAATTCCCAGCACCCACATGGTGGCTCACAACTGTCTGCACTTCAGGATCCAATACCTTCATACAGACATACATACAGGCAAAACACCAATAAAAAAAAATAAAATAAAATAAAAAAAGACAGGCCCCCAGAAGCTCATATATTTAAATGCTTAGTTACCAGGCAGTGGCACTATTTGAAAGGATTAGGATTAGGGAGTATGGCCTTGTTGGAGGAAGTGTGTCACTGGGTGGGCTTTGAAGTTTGCTAGCCCTCTCTGCTTTCAGATCAAGATGTAGCTCTCAGCTACTTCTCCAACACCACATCCAACGCACTTACCTACCGCCATGCTCCCTGCCATGATGATAATGGACTAAGCCTCTGAAACTGTAAGCCAGCCAGCCAATAAAATGCTTTCTTTTATAAGAACTGTCTTGGTCATGGTGTCTGTTCACAGCAATAGAACACTGACTAAGACACCATGCAGCAGTAGAAGCCTTCCAATTGCTCCCTTCTCCCTGAAGCCATCTGTGGGTCACCCTGAGATGGATGAGTTCTCAGCTCCCTCTGTGTGTGGGCCCAGCATACATGCCATGTCACTACATGTGGATCCATCACTACCTCATTCTGGGTGCTCTCTTGGGCAAGAACCCCATCATCCTGTCCTGCAGAGCCTGGCACAAAACGGGTTCTGGTAGTTTCATATTAAAACTCCAATAAAGGCCAGGCAGTGGTGGCACAAGCCTTTAATCCCAGCACTCAGGAAGCAGAGGCAGGTGGATCTCTGTGAGTTTGAAGTCAGCCTGATCTATAGAGCGAGATCCAGGACAGCCAGGGCTACACGGTGAACCTCTGTCTTGAAAACCAGAAGAAATAAACAAATCAAACTCTAGTAACGAAGGCTGAGAATGTGGCTCAGTGGCAGAACACTGAACAGGGCCAAGCAAGTGAAAAGTCTTGGTTTCAGTCACCAGAACTATAAGAAATAAAACAATAAAGAGCCAGTGAGAGGGGTCTGGAGAGGTGGCTCAGCAGTTAGAACATTTGGTGCTCTTGCAGAGGACCCAGGTTTGCTTCCACACCCACATGGCAGCTCACAACTGTTTGTAACTCCAGCTCCAGGGGATCAAACATCTTTTTCTGGCTTCCATGGGTACTGCATGCATATGGTGCACATACACACATGTAAGCATGTACTCATACAGATAAAATTAAAAATAAGCTATTTTTAAAAGAACCAGTGAAGGATAAAAGAAACTTTTAGCATTTTTTAAAAAGAATAAAATCATAGCTGGGTGGTGGGAATGCACACCTTTAATCCCAGTACTTGGGAGGCAGAGGCAAAGGGTTCTCTTAATTCAAGGCCAACCTGGTCTACAGAGCAAGTTCCTGGACAGCTAGGTCTACACAGAGAAACCCTGTCTTGAAAAAAATAAAAATAAAATAAAACCCATATTCAAAGTTTAGGGCCAAGAGGAAAACAATCCATCTTACAGACACCTGTTTTCCTCCGTCTCTGCGAATTTCAAGGCGCTTTGGTGGGTTCCAGTCCCGACCCCAGCCATACAACTCTGTACTGAGGGACGTCTTATATCTTGGCTGAGGCCTCTCCATTTACCCAAGGGCCTGATTAGGTTGTTTCCATGCAGGAGCACCTAACTCCAGGGCCCTGATGCAACTGCCACAGCCTTGCCCTGGGGAGAGGCAATCAGTGCTACAAAGTGGTTTTGACTTTTTCTTCTGGGTGCCTTCAAGTCTTCAAGTCTGGAGAAGCTGGAAGAAACTCTCCCAGGCCCTCAAGGTTTGGCCCTTTTGGATCCTCTGAGTTGCTCTTAATCCTTAGATAGATGTTGAGCTCAGTGATGGTACTATAGTCAGAGTGTAGTCCATGAACTAACAGCATCAGCAGCACTAGGGAACTTGTTAAAAACACAAATCATGCCAGGCGGTGGTGGTGCACGCCTTTAATCCCAGCACTCGGGAGGCAGAGCCAGGCGGATCTCTGTGAGTTCGAGGCCAGCCTGGTCTACAAAGTGAGTTCCAGGAAAGGCCCAAAACTACACAGAGAAACCCTGTCTCAAAAAACCAAAAAAAAAAAAACCAAAAAAAAAAAAAACCACAAATCAGGCTGGGCGGTGGTGGCACATGCCTTTAAAAACAGACAAAAACAAAACCAAAACAAAACAAAACAAAAAACCCTACAAATCAGTTGGGTGTGATGGCACAAGCCTTTAATCCCAGCACTCAGGAGGCAGAGGCAGGTGGATCTCTGAGTTCAAAGTCAGCCTGGTTTACAGAGTGAGTTCCAGGACAGCCAGGGCTGCACAGAGAGACCCTGTCTTGAAAACAAAAAATAAAAATAAAATAAAATAAAATCAGAAATCCTCAGGACTGGGTATGAGAACTAGGCTGGCCTCAAACTTGAGATCCTCCTGCCTCTGCTGCCCAAGTATATCACCACCCCTGACTTCTTACTTTTGTTTGTAATAGTTATTATTTTCTAAATATTTGTGTGTGTGTGTCCGTGTGTGTGTGTCCGTGTGTCCGTGTGTGTGTGTGTGTGTGTGTGTGTGTGTCCGTGTGTGTGTGTGTGTCCCCGTGTGTGTGCATGCACATATTAGTGCAGGTATGAGAAGGCCAGATGAAGGAGTTGGATCCCCTGGAACTGGAGTTACAGATGACTGTGAGCTGCCATGTGGGTGCTGGGAAAAACCCAGATCTTCTGGATGAGTGGCCAGTGCTCTTGACCACTGGGCCTCCAGCCTCCACTGTCGGACTTTCATTGGTTTGTGGTGTTTTGTTGTCTTCAGTACTGGTAATAGAAGACAACCTTGTGAGTACTGGACAGGGGTTCTATGCTGAGGCACCTGACAACCCCTTTCTGTCAGTTTTATTCACTGATGAATCTTTGGTGCCCCATCTCAGCCCTCAGGAGTTTAATCAAATTTCACAGAATGAATGAAAAAGTTACTTGCTCCAGATCACAGGCACCCAGAGGTGACAAGTACCTCAAGAGACAAGCACCTCAAGCTCAGCTCCGGCCCAGAGTCCTCAGAGCCATGGCAGGTTCTCACCCCAGGACAGAGCCCACTGGTAGCCCAACCTCAGGGAGTACCAGTGGACTCTGCCAGGACTGGGTGCTCACATAACTCACATCCAAAGGCTGCCCTGGAAGATGGGTGGGAAAGGGGCGCCTCTGAAGGAGGGAGCCTGTTTGCGCTGGTGGGGGCTTAAGGCAACCATGATCAAGACAAGAAGTCCCCTCCCCCTCATTCTTCCAGCCAGCTAAGTACAAAGGTCTGACAGCTGCTATGGCCAGAAACCTGGTCCTTCGTGACTAGTGGGCTTCCCAAGGGCACAGCTTGTGGAGTAGCCCATAACATCTCTGCTGCCTCAGCTGGATTGACTCTAAATTCTCTATACTGCCTTCCAGAAGAAGCAAAGTGCATCCTGGCCTGCAAGGTAAGGGCTCTGCCACCTGGCGCCTTCTGGTGGTACTATTTCTTAGGGCCACAACAGAACCGTGGATCTTCCCAGCCACGGTTCTTTGCTTCTTATAGAATTATAGAGGATTGCAGTCACAGAGCAGAAATCCAAAAGTCAGGAGTGAAGGTGACCCCTAGCTGGACCTTGACCAGGCCCAACCTGATGAGCCAAGGCTCATGGCGACATGAGTGGCCATTCTACTCAGGAGCTACACTCTCCATCTGCCAAAGGGGAGACGGAAGCAAGCACCTGCCATCCTGAGTCTTCCTGCTCTGCCCTCTCTCTCGGTCCCTAACTCAGAGGGTCTCCTGCCCAGGCCGGGTGAGATACAAAGAGGCTCAGCTGTTAGTGAAGTATGAAATGCTAATGCAGAGGACTTTTATTGAAGGCCTACTGTGTGCAGAGCACCAGGTGTGCCTCTCACCTTCCTGCACTTCCTGCCAGCCAGGGAAGAGGGTGCTAGTGAGCCCCAGATGTGAAGCCAGGGAGGGGGCTGAGGTGGAGGTAGATGGAGGCAAGGTAGCCCCAGCAGTTGAGTCCTCAGAGAGGGTAGGATTCTGGGATCTGGCCAGCTGGAAACCTGAAGGCTGAGGCCTCCCTTGTTCCTGAGCCCACTGAGCTCTAAATCTGCATGCAGAATCAAGAGTCTTGTCTTTTCACTTTGTGACATTCGAAGAATGGACTCTGTCTTTGAGTGGCTCTCCCAACCTGGGAAGGGTCCAGAGGATGGAGGAAGTGCTGACCCCAGGATAACAGCCAGGTTCTGCCGCTCCTGTCCACTCGTCCTCTCTGTTCTTGTTGCTCGTTGGCGTTCCCACTCGGACCTCATGGGCCTGAGGCTGAGGGGGCAAGAATAGAGAAAAGGAAAGAGCTAGAGTCAGACACAGACCCCAGCAGCTATGGACAGAGACAGACAGGTAGAGAGACAGAGAGACAGACACAAAGACAGGATGGAGATAAAACTAGATAAATCAGAGAGGAAGAGCTCAAGAGATGGGGCGGGGGAAGGGGCGGGAGGAGGAAGAAAGGGAGGGAGCTAAGAGGGTGGAGAGATCTGAGACGCAGTTATGCCCCAGGGGAGAAAGCCCAGGCCATGGACTGGTCCTCTTCCAGGCCCAGCCTCACCTAGAGCTCATCCCTGGGGTGAGGATAGGGGCTATATCTACTGCTGCCAGCCAGGTGCAGGTGGGGGCCACGAAGCGTCTTTTGAGAGCCAGTCCAGCTAATGAGGCGGCCACTGTCATCATCCCAGGGGGAAGATGTCTCTGTGTCACTGAGCCATTCAGCATCTCCCGCATAGTGGGTGGGGGAGACAAGCAGAGGCTGGGCTGAGAAGGCTTGGAGGTCCCGAGGCCAGAAGTATGCCTTGTACTGGTCACTGTGAGTGAGAGGAGAAAGCTTAGGTAGACTGAAACAACTTCTCTTAGACTCTGTGATGCTAATCCAGAGCTGGGGCCTTGACTGCCTGCAGACCTCTACCCTGCCCATTAGTCCTCATAGCTACTTGAGAAGTGGTACTTTTAATATCCCATGATGAGGACACTGAGGCTCAGTACAGGAATTGTACTGAGTCATATGACTGAGAGCCACACGGACAGGGGCTGGAGAAATGGCTCAGCCTTTAAAAGCACTCACTGCTTATACAGGGTTCCAGCACCCATACCAAGTGACTCTCTACCGCCTGTAAGTCCAGCTATAGGGGGATCTGACGCCCTCTTCTGGCCTCCTTGGACACCTGCATTCACATGCACATACCCACACACAGATACACATAATTCAAAATTCAAAATAAAACCCACATGGAAATGGACAACACAGTGTTCACATCTAGCTGAGCCTGACACCTGGGCAACTCTTCAGTGACCAAGGCCACGTGGGTGAACCTTGACCATCTCCTTCTCTCGGGCTGCCTAATGACATTTTTTTTGCAGTGGGCCCATGACTAGGAGGATGACCCTGCCCTGCCCTGCCCCACCCAGGTCTCACTTTGGGTGCTGATCAAACATGACAGGCAGGAACTCATCCACAGGTAGCATTCGTTGAAGAGGCTGAGAGGCTAACAGTTTGCGGGCACCCGCCAGACTCAAGGTGTATGCTAGTGTCCAATAGGAGTATCCAGCCACCACCAGACCAGGCAGACCCTCCACAGCCACCTCCTCCTCAGGGTTCACCTGCTTCCGGCCAAGGTAGCTGCAAATGACACCAAGGATGACAGGAGTCACTCCCCGAGAGCCCGGCGTATCCTGGGCCGTTCACTGTTATGCTAAGGCCAGGCTATGCAGAAAGTGCTAGCTAGGATCCCAGCGTAAGAAGCGGACCCCCGAGGCATATTCTCTCTCCCTTGCCCCTGAGAGGCAGTCTGCCTACATCAAGTCCCATGACAGCTTCTGAGTCACCACATCCTCCATCAGCCGTTCCAGCCGCCTCCGGAAGTTGTCCTCAAAGCGTACGTCATCCTCAAACACCACAACCCTGGCCAGGCCCCTGACAGCCACCTGTGGCACACATGACGGAGGAGAGAACTCTGCAGATTGGAGCTGCCCTGTTCCTGTCTACCTAGACCCAGGCCAACAGACTCTTCTTGGCTAAGTACCACATACCAAGTCCTGGCCATATCATGGAACTACCCCAAAGCCTGCTGGGCCTCCCACTGCCTGGGGCCTGAAATCCATCTTGCTCTGGCATTCAAGGCTCTTGAGTTCCCACACCCCAGTCTATCTTACACAGAGAATCACGGTGACAATCACAACTTTTGCTATGTTCATTCAATACTACGCTCTCCCAGGAGCCAGTGCTCAGCCTCAAAGAAGCACAGGCTCTTGCTTTGTCATCTGAAGCTGGGGTGGGTAGGGGGTGTGAGAGATTCCAACCCCTAAAATCACCAAGAAAAGCTACTTTCTGTAACTATGGAAAATGTGGGAAGAATGTGAAATCAGCTGGGTAAAGGGCCAGCTGAGTCATCCCCTCAGTTTGCTCACAGACGGCAAACAGAAACAGGATCACACATGCGCACACTCCTTGGCAACTGAAGAAAAGAAAAATGAGATCCATGCACACTGTCTCCTGGAGGGGGCGCCCTTGGGGAGCCAGTGCCCTCCAGTTCTCAGCACTGCCGCCCGAGCCAGGACTGAAGTCAAGCGCCCAGCATGTACCAAGCTCCAGGTCTTCCTGACACACCTCCCCTGGAGGAATTTGCCCATTTTCTTCCACCTGGACGGCTCTCCTCTCTGCCCTCCCTGCCCCCAAGGCAAGGCAGACTGACAAGACTAGATGCACCTCTCCCACAAAATGCAGCCTTGGTCCCTCTTCTGATTTCTGTCACCTTCAGGAGCCCCAGCTTGTTTCCTTCCTTTTATGTGTGTTCATATGCTTAACATTTGGAGGCCAGGGGTCAATGCCACCTTTTTTTTTTTTTTTTTAATTTTTGAGACAGGGTTTCTCTTTGTAGCCTTGGCTGTCCTAAAACTCACTCTGTAGACCAAGCTGGCCTAGAACTCACAGAGATCCACTTGCCTCTACCTCCCGAGTACTGGGATTAAAGGTAGCACCCACCTCATTTTTTTGAGGCAGGGTCACTCACCAAACTTGGAACTTTCCATTTTTTCTAGATTGGTTTGCCAGGCAAACTCACAGGATCTGTCCCCCAGCACCGGGGTTACAGACGTGCCCTGCTGTACCCAGCATTTCGTGGGTACTGAAATCGGTATTCTGGTCTTCATGTTTCCCCAGCAAGTACTTTACCATTGAGCCATCTCCCACCCACAGAATCTCTCTCTTGTAGGGATGAGACAGACATGGTTTCCTTGTCCCCTGTGTTACCAGAGAAGAACTCCTTTCAGGGAACAGCCAGTGCTCAAGAGAGACAACAGAATAAACAAGGTCACCCACCTCTCGGGGGTGTCAGTGAACCTTCTGTTTGGATGCATGTTTCACTCAGCCACTCCCACAGCAGTGACTAAGACAGCCAGTCACTGCTGTCCCTGACGGGCGTGGTCCAGAGGGCAGGTATCCTCACCTCTTCCCAGATGGAGTAGTGGCTGAGGAAGCAGCCCACCTCACCCTTGGTCAGGGTACGGCCCGAGTAGGGGTCCTGGTAGCCAGGGAGCAGGTCCACGCCCAGGTGCTTAAGGATACTGCTGTTGAGTGTCCTATGAGACACAAGCATAAGTGGGTGACAAGTGCCAACCAGAGTCTCTGTCCAGAGGGCCCTCGTCTGTATGTTGGAGAGGATCACACGGGAACCTGGTTAAAGGAGGATCCAGCTTTGTAACTCCTTTGTGTGGCCTGGAGCTGTCATGGACTGGGCTTAGCCTCTAGCCTTAGAACTCTAGCCTCCTTCAGGAAGCCTCAGGAGAATGGACTTATGGAATCTGTGTAGGCTGACGCTCCCCAGGATGAGTGGACAATCTGTTAGAGATTTTCTGTACCAAGGCCCAGTAAAGGACAGACATCCTACAGGGCAGCCAGGTATAACAGTGCAGGCCTGTAATCCAAGCACTTGGGAAGCAGAGGCAGGCAGATCTTTGTGCATCTGAGGACAAGCCTGGTTACATAGTGAGTTCCAGGCCAGCCAGGGCTGTGTGAGATCCTGTAAGATCCTGTATTGAGAGGGAGGGAAGGGGAGAAGGAGGAAGGCAGGTAGACAGAACAAAACAACTTTTGGTGCACCTGTGTGATTCCAGGTCTTGGGAGGTAGAGGCAGAAAGATCAGGAATTCAATGTCATCCTCATTTATACAGCAAGTTCGGGACCAAACTTAGCTACATGAGATCCTGTCTCAAAAAAGCAAGTCAAGGGCCAGTGGGATGGCTCAGGGGGATTCAGTGTTCAACCCAAAATCCTGAGAATGTGAGTTCAATCCCCAGGTCCCACAGTGGAAGGAGAGGATAACTCCCAAAACGTGCCCTCTGGCCTCTACGGGAACACTGTGGCATGTGTGCCCTCACACACACACACACACACACACACACACACACACACACACACAATTAAATAAGTTTGAAAATTTTCTAAATAAATGTCAAAAGAATAATGGGGGAGTATGGTCAAAGCACATTATTTATGTCAAATTGTGATAAATATAAAACATATATTATATATAAGAACAAAACATATACACAGAACGTGTGTGTGTGTGTGTGTATGTGTGTGTGTGTGTGTGTGTGTGAACAAAAAGGACCTGGAGGTTTGAAGCAAATGGCAGTTGGCATACGGGCCATGTGACCCCGGTAGCAGTTGTAGCTTGGCCTCTGGATCCCTCTGGAACACAGCCACACTTCTTGCACACTCCACACTCTGGCTCCTCAGGGGCCTAACTCTAGCATGGAGAACATTCCTCAGGCCGTCCACCCCTTGGAGTACTTTATAGGTGTTGGATCCTGCCTACGTGTCTCATTGGACCATCAGGGACCACAAGAACCAAGCGTGATTATGTATCTTTTGTGAGACTGAGGGATGGGACAGCTTGTGAGAGTTCATACAACTGGTATGTGACAGCCCTCAACCCAGGCCCTGGAGTCCTCTGCACTGCACTTTCCTCCCTAGGGTGAGCTGAGGGAGAACGTCTCGTCTCATCCTGTTGGCCTGTGCTGGCACTCCTGAGACAGCAGGACTCAGGTCCTATGTGGCTACCTCCTGGGTCTTTAGGAAGTTCATTCAACTGGCCTGCTCGTCCACTCCTAGGATCTCAGATGGGTTTCATGGCCCCCGAGCCCCGTCTGTGGGAGCCTCACCTGCCATCTACAGCATCTACCACTTGAGCAGAGATCTCCATCTCCCAGAGAGAGCTCAGCATCCGAGCCCGACGCTGGGGTCTGCGGGCCAGGCTGATGACAAAGACCTAAAAGACGCAGAGGTAAGCCTCGGGAAGGATTGCTCATCCACCCCACCCCAATCCCACACGTTGGAGACTTACTTCATCAAATCCCATCTTGTTGGGCTTCTTTAGGGGCCGAGACACATGAGCTGAGGCCAGCATGGG
>CABHPQ010078890.1:0-11141 GCA_902168405.1 Peromyscus aztecus
TGACATGAATTAATGTATATAAATCTTACGGTTTAGTCTCAACCTTCAAGAAAATAATTTTAAGCTTTTCTTTTTCCCTAATCCCATTCCCAAACTCACTCTACCACTGACCTCAACCCCAGTGCAACAATATGATGTAGAACCTAATTAGATGCTTAGCCACTGAAAAATGCACTTCCAACTTCCCACTTCTCAAATCAGAAAGTAATGAAAATATGAAGAAAATAAAACCAGCTCACAGAACCCTTTTCAAATAAAGCATCAGTTGCCATTACTCAAGCCCACAGCAAAACAAATTGAGTAGGATTTCTCATAGGTTCCAAATGTAACAGAATGTTTCCCGATTATTTTTCTTTAGGAAAGATCTGCAAAGTCAGGTATTTCTTGTCATATGTACACATGAGAAAAGAGCCCAGCACTATGCTCCAGAAACATCAGATATATTTCCAGCTTCTTTTTGCTGTTAAAACCTGCCATCAGACAGTTTATCTGCACAGTAGATGTCTACTTGGACACCAAGTGACAGTCTTACTAAATGTGTGACACTATAAACATAATCTCTAAGTGCTAAATACAAGGTTTTTTTTTTAAATTAAAAGCATCTATTCCGTCAGCAAATGTCACTAAAAAAATGAATCGTGGCTTCTTCTCTTTCTGCTCTCTCCTTCCGTCTGCCCCGCCTCTCTCCCCCTCCCAATAAAGCTCTAAAAAGGTAAAAAAAAAAAAAATGAATCGTGAAATTCAATGTAAACATAAAACTATAAAATTCTCAGAAACAAAAAAAAAAAAATGTGGAAGAAAAGTTTGAACCTAGGCTAGAAAAGAAGTTCTTAGACATGACATAAAAGACATGATCCATACAAGGAAAACCTGACAAACCAGGCCTCGGTGATTAATTTGATTTAATTAATTTAATGTTAATGAACTATGCCTACGTGCTGTAACAGTGAGTTCTAGTATCTATCCCAGGCTGACCTGGAACTCCCTAAGTAACCCAGGCTGGCCACAAATTCATAATCTATCTCCCTCAACTTTCTGAGGCCTGCAATTACAGGCTCGGGCCACCTCGCCCAAGTAAATTAAGGACTTTTGCTGCGCAGGACACTGGGTGAAAAGTAAGCTTCAGAGTAGGAGAAAGTATTTTCAAGTTATTTATCTGACAAAAGATTAGTAACATACAGTGAATTCTCCAAACTTAACACTAGAAGTGAACAATTAGAAAATGGGCAAAGCCAGCCAGGCGGTGGTAGCACACAGCTTTGATCCCAGCACTCTGAGGGCAGAAACAAGCAGATCTCTGAGTTCGAGGCCAGCCTGATCTACAGAATGAGTTCCAGGACAGCCAGGGCAGTGACATGCAGAAACTCTATCTCAAAAAAGAAAAAGAAAATGGGTAAAAGTCATGAACATATATTTCAATGAAAATTATATACAGCTACTAAATTAACACATGAAAAGTTATTCAAGACCATTAGCCATCTGGGAGTTGCAGATTAGAACAACTCAAACCAGGCGGTACCAGCATTCGGGACGCAGAGGCAGGCAGATCTCTGTGAGTTCGAGGCCAGCCGGGGCTACAGAGTAAGTTCCAGGACAGGCACCAAAACTACACGAAGAAACCCTGTCTTGAAAAACCAAAAAGAACAACCCACAGTAAGATGCCACTACAAACCTGCTCAGAAAAGGAGAAACGAAAACTAGCAGCGACATCAAATACCAGTGAAGGGCAGGGACATGGATCACTCGCACTGATGATGAAAACAGTCCCTCTGGAAAGCAACTTGTCAGTATGGCAGACTGCAAGGTGGTCCTCAAAAGATGTCTACTTACGGTTTCATGAACTTTTGAAAGTGTTGCCTTACATGGCCAAAAAAATTAAAAAATAAAGACTTTGTCAGTGTAGTTGAGTTAAAATGTGGAGAGAGATGATCTTGCATTATCTAGGTGCATGCAGCACAGTCACCGAGGGTCTTTGAAGGAGAAGAAGGGAAGTTAGAGAGGCAAGGATGCTACAAATCTCACATTAAAGACAGAAGGCCAACATAGGAATCAAGCCACTCAACATCCTAGCATTGCATGGGCAGGGATGTGGGAGCCCCACCCCTAACCCAGAAGCTGCAGTTGATGATTTTTGTTTTGTTTTGTTTTTTTTTTACTCTTTGTGAGCCCGCCATCCAGATCCCAAATAAATACACTGAGACTTGTTCTTAGTTATGAATGCCTGGCCTTAGCTTGACTGGTTTGTAGCCAACTTTTCTAACTTAAATTATCCCATTCCTCTTTAACCTTTTGCCTCTGGACTTTTTACCTCTCTTTAGTCTATATTCTTGCTTTCCTTCTTACTCCGTGGCTGACTGTGTGGCTGGGTGGCTGGTCCCTGGCATCCTCCTCTCCTTCTCCTTTTCTCACTCCTCTCTCTTCTTCTCTCAAACCTAGATTTCTCCTCCTATTTATTCTCTCTGCCTGGTAGCCCCGCCTATTTTTCTCTTCTGCCTAGCTATTGATCATTCAGCTCTCTATTAAACCAATCAGATGTTTTAGACAGGCAAAGTAACACAGCTTTACAGAGCTAAACAAATGCAACATAAAAGAATGCAACACATCTTTGCATCATTAAACAAATATTCCACAGAATAAACAAATGTAACACATCTTAAACTAATATTCACAATAAGAAGCTATGGACAGTTGGTGTCTCATGGGGGAAGGAGTGTCAATTTTCTTTAAGGGTATGGCTCCTGGTAGATTGACTATACCCCATGGATGGCTCCACACCCAAGTATACAGGCAGCACAAATAATTCAATGGGTTATTTTTAAAGAGCATATAACTGGGTGTAGTAGCTCACACCTTTAATCCCAGCACCCAGGAGGCAGAGGCAGGTGGATCTCTGTGAGTTTGAGGCCAGCCTGGTCTACATAATGAGTTCCAGCATAGCCAAGGCTATATAGAGAGACCCTATCTAGAGAGAGAGAGAGAGAGAAAGAAAGAGAGAGAGAGAGAGAGAGAGAGAGAGAATACATGAAATTGGGGAGATATTGTGGGTGGATGTGGGAGGAATTATAGGGATAATATAGTCAGAATACATTGTATGAAATTCTCAAAGAATTAATAAAATATTTTTAAAAGAAAAAATTATTTGTTCATTATTGTTAAGCTTGTTTTATTCATTTCCTTCTACTGCTTGTTTGTGTTTTCATCAATTTCTTTAAGGGATTTATTCATTTCTTCATGAAGGACCTCTATCATATTTATAAAGGCTGTTTTAATGTTTTTTTTCTTATGTTTCAGCTGTGTTGGAATACTCAGGGTCTGCTGTGGTAGGGTTGCTGGGCTCTAGTGGACACAGAGTGTCCTGGCTGTTATTGAGTGTGCTTTTACACTGACATCTAAGCATCTGGAACTGGGAAGATTGTAATTCTGGGTGCTGATATCTGGTCTTGTCTTTGTTGGGTGGGTGTTTTGTTCCTTGGTTTCTGTTGCCCTCTCTGGTTCTTAGGACAGTGTGATGACTATAGGAAATTCTTCTGAGATCCAGATAGATGTGGCCACTAGCAGTTTCAGGTAAAATGTGTTTCTGGGTATCGGAAGCTGACACTTAGAATGAGGATGGGGGCTAGTGGGGACTGAAGTCCACAGGAGGAAGTAAATCAGGGTGTTCCACCAGGATCTGCTCAGTCCCCTGGAAATGGGGGCAAGGAGTGAGGAGAGGTCAGTGCACATGGTCTGCTACAGAGCCGGGCATGAGACTGGGGGTGGACTTGGAGGAGTGGAGGGAGAGGAGATCTGCAATTGGCCCACCTGAACACTGGCCAGAGTGACTGGGGAGATTTTTAAGTATTTTCACCATAAAAAGAACTAAGTATGTGAAGTAATTCATGTATTGAGTAGTTAAATATAGCTATTATACAATATATATATATTATATTTCAAAATCTGTTATATGCCATGAATATATATATACACGAGTTTCAACTGTTAACTTGGACAGATTATTTTAAAGACACTTAGCACTAACACTATAGTAGGCATGTGCTCTCCCACTGAACTACATCCCCAGCCTCTCTTCCTTTTAACAGATGTTTCTATTCCTCATACACTCAAATACTGCAAGCATTTTAGTAGAACTACTTTTGTACCTACTATAATAAGTATTTACATATTGATACTGATTTTTGTTGGTTTTTTTCAAGACAGACTTTCTCTCTATATCCCTGGCTGTTCTAGAACGTGCTCTGTGGACCAGGCTAGCCTGAATCTGCCTGTCTCTGCTTTCCAATTGCTGGGATTGTGTGTGTGTGTGTGTGTGTGTGTGTGTGTGTGTGTGTGTGTGTGTAGTGTGTATATATATATATATAGTGTGTGTGTGTATATATATATATATAGTGCAAATTTTTCTAGTATAAGAAAGCAACTCCTAAATCAGTTATGACTTCATATGCTAAAATTCTGCTATCATCTTTGCTGTGTCCAGGTCTGATGCCCTCATACTCTTTCTCTAGAAGAAGGATGGTTAAGGGTTCTGGCTCTCCAATCAGATTATTTGGGTCATATCCCAACTCTGGTCTTCATGATTTATGTGTGCCTAAGTCCTCCATGACCTAGGTTCCTCAACTTAGAAACTGGGTGAAAAATATTTACTTAAAAGGGTCATATTGTAATTAAATGAGTTAATGTGCACATAGAAAGTCCTAACTCTTAATAAACACTCAGTAAATATACTTAACCATTACTTGTGCTATTTCTTTCTCCCTAGAGGGTATGCTATGACTGCATACAGACAGGATTCATTATCCTACGTGGAGAAGATGAAGGACACAGCCAGTCATTGATGAAGGTACATCCATCCTTGTGATGGCATGAATGGATCCTCTTTTGTCAACCAATGACTAACTCCTGGGAATATCCACATTCCCTGAGAAATCACTTGGTCATCTCCTTTCCTTTCTTTATGTACTTTTCCCCAACATTCCTACCACACAAGACAATCTCTTCAGTTAGGCTGAATTCAGAGTGTCTACAAATAAATAAGTTACTGCTTTAAAACTTAGAAGACATAGTTTGGGTGTAGATAATAGAAAAAACAAAGAGTTGTAAAGAGTTTTTTTTAAGTTGGAACTTTTAATTTTAAAAAACACAAAAATAAAAAACATAAAATGTACTATTTTAAAAATTATTTAGGCATTTTATTCCATAAAAAGTACTTGGTTTTGTTATATCTGTTTTATAATCATTGCTGTTTTTATTTTAGACAATATATGAGAGGTAGAGAAGATACCATTAGCTAGTCAGTTCTTAGAGATTTTAAACTTCTTTATGCAGTGCTAGTTTACCCTAAAACATCTTCCATGTCTCACTGTTTACCCAGCTACCATGATTTAAGCCCACTGCCTACACTACCATTCATACAACCTTCTGTTAAACCAGTCTCTACCTCTAGCCTCTACTTAAAAATCAGATTCTGCAGGCCCCATCACCTTCCCAGAATATTGATTTGTTTATATAACATCACTGCTACTCTGTGATTCCCCCCATATCTACACAGCCAATACTAAACACCTTAGCATCAATTTTAAGATCATACACTACAAAAGATCATATTTGCTCATATTTCATCTGACTGAAATTACACACACACACACACACACACACACACACACACACACACATTTTCTACACAAACAGTGGTCTTACTTTGACTCAACAGAAAGTTTGGTTGAGCCAGTGTGGCAGCGCACACCTATAACCCCAGCACTAGAGAGACAGGGGAAGGAACATCACTGCAATTTTGAGGTCCGCTTGGTCTACACAGAAAGCTCCAAATCAGCTCCAGCACACAGAAATACCCTGTCAATGTTTTAAAAGAAAGAAAGTCCGTGGGTTGAATTCGTTGACTGTGATCCTCTAGCAGTCATAAATGACAGCCATCAACTGTGATCCACACCACAAATCTAACAAACCTAATAATAAAGAGGTTGTCAGTTCCCCCAATGCACCTCCTTGCTGCAAGAATACTCCGCTCCCACTTCCAAAAGAAACAACCTATTCATGGCTACTCTCAAAGCAGACTGGGCAATATTGATTACAATGACCACTCATGTTGACCTTTAACTGCTGGGATTCAACCTTGAACTTTCTTTACTTTGTGTCTCCAGTTTTGACTTTCTGCATCATAAATCAGATCTGGGTACATCTTCCATGACTGCTAATTACTGGATTTTCTAGGACTCTTATAGCAAAATTACTGGTGCCAAATACGCTCCCTTGTAAGGTTAAGATCGGTCTTCAGTGTCTACCTTCCGGGCTTTTGATTTCCATCTTAGGCTCAGCCATTACCAGTAATAATGATGCAAAATAACTAGTTCCATCCAACAAAACAGCAATGGTACATTTTGTTGTTAGCATTCACCTTGTATGTTGGTGGAGTTGGCTTCCTTATACCATAAGCATACCATACCTGTGCTACTACATGTAGCAATTTCATAGTCGCCATGGATAAGTTGTAACCATGAGCAAATCCTTCCGACAACTGAGGAAGTCATTCATATTTCTAGAATGGAAGTACCTAAACTGAATCCTGAAGATCAGGATTATTTTTCTCCAGTTCCAGTAGTACTCTAGGAAAATTTTTACTCAAAATAATAGTTGGTCATATCTAAGAAACCAGATGACAAGCAAGGCTAAATCACTACTTATGAAAATGTGGAGAATAAGAGACTATGGCATACCCAACCCCAATTGATACATCTGCAATGAACCCCTACACCTAAGGCTCAAGGAAAATAATAGAAACTTGGGAAGAATGACTGTCAAAGCCAAAGGTTTAGTTTGGCTGTGGTGAGATGGGTCTTTTCTACATGTGACAGGGAAGTTGCACCCATCAACTCTGAACAATATGATTGCCTGAACAAGACCAGCATAATGACACCAGTTAACATGCCAATGTGGACAGGGGAAATTCCGTATGGTTCCACCCCTAAATGAAGAGCTAGAGGTGGACAAGGCCTGATGAGAAAGCGAGAATCCTCCTCCAGGAAGGAGCTCCCACATAGGTTGTCCAATCCCAAGTGGTCAGCCCTGGACACATGCACACACAACCAAATATAAATGGACTCAGTAGGTTATACACATACATGTGTTCATATATATAATATGCAAGCATATATATGCAACAAAAATAATTAAATAACAGATCATGAATTTGGTAGGGGGATGAGGGAGGAGTTGGGGGAAGGGCAGGAGTGACGCAAATACAGTACTCATGTAGGAAGTTCTCAAAAAAATTATTAGATTTTCAAAACACACAGGATGGATGGGCAGATGTAGGGTCTCAGAAGCAAGGCTGTCTGTCCTTGACCTTCACTCCTGTCCCATCCCCCTCATCACCTGTCCTTTCACCAGACAGTTTCTGAGTCTCTTAGCAACTCTCTCAGATCCACAGTGAAAGGCCTGAGAGAAATTAGACTGAGCTTAAGAGAATTCCATCTGCAGGGCTATTCTATTTCAATTAAAAGTTGAAAATCCAACTTGGGTAATGGTCTAAAAAACAGCAGGTGAGTGAGATACATAACTGCTTCTAATAGTACGTCCTTTGGGTTACAGAACCAGGCTCTGTGAAGAACAATAAGGAATTAACTGCTTTATCCATTCTTAATCTTCTCGGAACTGCCAATACCAACCCCACCACCACCACCACCACCCAAAAAAATTGGGCCCAGGGCTCTGTGGCCCTTGGCCGTGGGGTGAGAAACTGGAGCACACAATACACCAGCTGCACTCAGATCAGCACAAGGGCACAGTGGAGACTAATGAAAACACTAACTAGATATTTATTATCAGACAGTCTTACCTAAGTGTTATTCTTCTGCAGTTTGTTGCAAAGAGATGAAACTTCTAGAATATATAAGAAGCTATTCTCTGGATGTGAAAAGGCTTGCATTATAATGTGTTTATGTTGACACTTTTTAAGAGGGAGAGACATCTAACAAAATCCATACAATAAATCAAAGTGTAAAGTATAACATGAGAAGAAACTCCCAAACCCTGCTGCATACTGTATCCCAACACTGACATCTGTTGGCTGAAAATGTACTGGATCCTCCTTGGCTAGTCTGCTCCCTCTTTCTCTGAGGCCAGAGGACAGCTCCTTCTAAATGATGCAAACATCTTACCATCTAAGATATGGCATGTTCTTCATTCTGAATCCATCACAAACTCACAGTCATGATTTCTCACATTACCCTTTACTTTTTATGAAATTAGGTTTTTTAATGTCATTTTGGTTTCTTTTTGTTTTGTTTTGTTTTTCTGAAAAACATTTGAAGAGTGGAAAATTAGAAACTCTTTTACAAATTTATATAATCTTTTTTTTATTTCACAATTAACTCAATTTCACACATCAGCCACAGATTCCCCCGTCCTCCCTCCTCCCACCCCCCATCCCTCCCCCGCAATTCACCCTCCATTCCCACCTCCTCCTAGGCAAGGTCTCCCCTGGGGAGTCAGCCCAGCCTGGTAGACTCAGCCAAAGCAAGTCCAGTCTCCTCCTCCCTACACCAAGCTGAGCAAAGTGTCCCAGCATAGGCCCCAGGCTCCAAAGAGCCAGGCCATGCACCAAGGACAGCTTCTGGCTCCACTGCCTGGGGGCCTCCCAAACAGTTCATGCTAATCAACTGTCTCCCTTATCCAGAGGGTCTGGTCCAGGTCCATGGGGGCTCCTCAGCTATTGGTTCACAGTTCATGCGTTTCCACTAGTTTGGCTATTTGTCCCTGTGCTTTTTCCACTCATGGTCTCAACATCTCTCGCTCATACAATCCCTCCTCTCTCTTGCCGATTGGACTCCCGGGGCTCCACCTGAGGCTTGGCCGTGGATCTTTGCATCCACTTCCATCAGACACTGGATGGGAGTTCTATCATGACAGCCAGGGTGTTAGGCCATCCGATGGCCAGAGCAGGTCAGTTCAGGCACTCTCTCGATCATTGCCAGTAGTCTATAGTGGAGGTATCTTTGTGGATTTCTGGGGACCTCTCTAGCACTCTGCTTCTTCCTGTTCCCCTGGGGTCTTCATTCATCATGGTATCTCCCTCCCCATTCTCCCCCTCTGCTTCTGATTGAACTGGGACCTCCTGCTCCCCTAAGCTCTCTTTCCCCCAACCCTTGCCCTCCGTTACCCCCTCCACCCCCAGTTTGCTCATGTAGATCTCATCCACTTCTCTGTCACTGGGCAATCCCTGTGTCTTTCTTGGGGTCCTCTTTACTAGGTAGGCTCCATGGAATTGTGAGTTGCAGTCTGGTTAACCTTTGCTTTAGATCTAGTATCCACTTATGAGTGAGTATACAAATTGGAAAGGAAGAAGTCAAGCTTTCACTATTTGCAGATGACATAATAATATACATAAGTGATCCCAAAAATTCGACTAGGGAACTTACACAGCTTATAAACACCTTCAGTAATGTAGCAGGATACAAGATTGATTAACTAAAATAAATCAGTAGCCCTCCTATATACAAATGACAAACAGGCTGAAGAAGAAATCAGAGATACAACACCCTTTACAATAGCCACAAATGATATAAAATACCTTGGGGTAACTCTAACTAAACAAGTGAAGGACCAGTATGACAAGAACTTCAAGTCCCTGAAGAAAGAAATTAAAGAAGATGTCAGAAAATGGAAAGATCTCCCATGCTCATGGATAGGTAGGATTAACACAGTAAAAATGGCAATCTTACCAAAAGCAATCTACAGATTCAATGCAATCCCCATCAAAATCCCAAAACAGTTCTTCACAGACCTGGAAAGAACAATGCTCAATTTCATATGGCAAAACAAAAAACCCAAGATAGCCAAAAGAATCCTGTACAATAAAACAACCTCTGGAGGCATCATGATCCCTGACTTCAAGCTCTACTATAGAGCTACAGTAATAAAAACAGCTTGGTACTGGCATAAAAAAAACGACATGTGGACCAATGGAACCGAACTGAAGACCCTGACATTAATCCGCACACCTATGAACATACGATTTTTGACAAAGAAGCCAAAACTATACAATGGAAAGAAGAAAGCATCTTCAACAAATGGTGTTGGCATAACCGGATGTTATAGATCCATATCTGTCACCGTGCACAAAACTTAAGTCCAAGTGGATCAAAGACCTCAACATAAATCCAGTTACTCTGAACCTGATAGAAGAGAAAGTAGGAAGTAGTCTTGAACACATTGGCACCAGAGATCACTTCCTAAATATAACACCTGTAGCACAGACACTGAGAACAACAATTAATAAATGGGACCTCTTAAAACTCTATGAAATTTTGCATAGCAAATTATAAATTTTTATTGCATGACTATTGACAAAGGAAGAAGTTATATTTTAAGCTCTTTTTAATACATCAATTAGAAAACAAATTCTTCCCTTCACGTAGTCCATGTATGCCTCCAATAAGTATTCACAATAAATGCCTGCTAGCTTGACCGATCTGAGACGATCAGTTTCCATCATTAAAAAAAAATCTTGCACACTCTTTTTTTTTTTTAACTTTAGATATATTTTTATCTTCAATGACAATGTCTTAAAATTACAAATGAGATTTTTGGAAATTATATAATCAATTGGTTAATAAAAGAATATAGACATAATAAAGACCTTAGTAAACTCAATAATCAATCAGAATAAAAGGCACAGATTAAAACTGATCTGAAAAATAAAAACTTATGAAAATGGATTTGGACAAACGAATTTAGCTGGGGTTGTGGCTCCAAGGGGAAAGAGAAACACAAGAAATATTATCATAAGACTATAATCAAAGAAAAATTTAAGAAATTCCAGCATTGATGGGATATAGAATGATCATATTATTAAATAGCATTATGATTATTTGATAGTATTTGCATGTATAGAATGAGGGTTAAAAATAGAAAGAGATTTCTAGATTGAACCCAAGAGAGGTGCCTTAGAAAAAGATGTATGACTATAATAAATAAAGATTATCAATCAAACATATAGTCAGAAAAAGCAGAAGAAGTAATTTCCAGAGTTATTAATTTTTATTTCATTATTGGGAGAAAAAAACATTTTATCCTTGAAAAAAAAAACAGAAAGTACCCAGGACTATTGATTAATTCTTTTTTTTTTT
>CABHPQ010078892.1:0-16934 GCA_902168405.1 Peromyscus aztecus
CCAGAATCTACTCAGATATGTAGGAACAATAAGTTTTATTTATTTGCTGTAGTACATTCAAACAATTACATTACTGATGCTAAAACTTTTGTTTTAATTGTATAACTATAGGTTTATGACAAAAGCATAATAATATGAAAATCAAATATATGTGGTACCTCTATAAATACTTTTGCAACACATTTAGAAAACTCTTCTGTCAATTACTGAGAGAAATTTCATAAGTAGGTGAACAACATATGTACTAAAAGATATGTAATGGATGGTGAATGATGCTCTGGAAAACACTTTCTATTTGAAGAGATTTGCATATTCAAGAACAATCTGACAAAGTTATGTTGAAAGCAAGCTAAAAGGAGGCAGTAACAGCTGTCATACATCACGCTTAACCTTTAATACTTGCTACACTTGCTAATAAGAAAGACACTGGGGAGCGTGTCACATATATTAATCTCATTCTTTTCTTCTTACATTTTCAAAAGATTTGATTTTATTGCACTTATTTTTGTCTGCTAATGCCAGCCTCATCTGCAGTTACATACATGCAATCTTTAAAATAGATATAATAGTTCACTGGACTGGACAACTGTTCATGAGTCACTTTATTCATTTTTTTAGCAAGAAGTCAGTTCCAATTTTATATAGTATCTTACTCTTACTTTTCGTTTATTGGATAAAATCCTTTACTAGTTGGAAAATTAATGCAAAGTAGGTTTTCCACATCTATTATATAGTACATAAAATTTTAAAATAAAGTACATAAAATGTGTTACTACATAAAATAATTATTTAATATAGAATTAATACTTATGCAATCATATGTATATCATGAATGAATGCATATAAAACGAAATCATATTTATTAATCAACAAAGAATGTCAGAATAAATAATAAGTTTAGGATGTAATATGTTCTTCCTATAACCCCTCCTCCTTTTCTTACCTAGAGCAAATGGGAAGTGTTCTGAGTTAGACTGACAGGTAATCTTTTGGGATAGAGATGACTGACAGCATATCGTTTTCTAGGTGGGACTGTCAGTGGAGAAGACAATAGGGATGGCTTTATGAGGGACCCAATTTTCAGACTTTGTTTTGTGGTCTGGAACACTTGGATGTGTGAAATTAGTAGGGTATACAAATGAGACTATTATCATGCCATAACATATGTCTTGATCTTCATATACACATCCCAGAAATATACAAATATCAAAAAATTTCTCAAACTATGGATGTTAAATTTTTGCCCAACTTCTGTCCCTGAATTAAACTGGAGGCTAAACCAGAAGTTGTACTGATAAATATGTAAAGAGACTAAAAGTAAATATTGCCAGAAACAAGGAGAAATCTTGTTATTTTATTTATTCTGACCTAAAGTCCTTGTAAACCTAAGTTTCTCGTTCAGGGAAGATTTTGAAAGGGGATGCAACAGAAGGTATTATTGGACGTGGTAGTGTAAACCCACAACTCTAGCACTGAGAGGACTGGGGTGGGAGGAGTCTAGATCAAGGTCAGCCTTGACACTGTCTGAAATTAAAAAATAAAAATAAAAACCAGGAGCAAACCTAGAAGAATGGTTGCTGTGCTTTCATCATCTGGCCGATGCAAGAAGGAAGTTACCATAATTGAAAAGAAGCTACAATATTCAAATTTTTATCATAGGCAGTGAAAGTAAGTAAAGCATTTGCTGATTTGTTAACAAAAGGATTAAGCATAGCATTTCCTGGAGTAGGGGACCCATTTCACACCCAAGATTTCTATTAGAAATTGCATGTACTTTCTCACTTTCAATTATTTTTTCATGAAACATATTCCATTAATATTTGAAAGACACAAAAATTAAAATTAACTACATAATTTATTTAAAAAAAAAGTGCCACACCATGCCGACACACTGCCTAGGTTTGTGCAAGTGTCTCCTGAGGACTGCAGTGGGTCTCTGTATGACTCATCCTTCCTTTTGCCATAATTGAGTGTGAATCTCACTTATGACATTATGCTTCCCTAACAAAGAAGCAAGTTAGCTCTCTACTGCAAAGAGGTAGGAATTTGAAATAATTCCTCAAACAAGCCAAGAAATTTACCTGCAGACCAAACTAAATTAACTTCCCACTTACACATCTCCTTTAAAGCTATAAATCAATAGGAAAGACACAGACTCGACAGAAAAAAATAACAAATAAGCATAAAACAGAAAACAAAAACCAAAAAGCTCAGCTTATTTCTGAATGTCATATTTCCAAGAGGACGCAGCTAAAAAACATATACCTCAGTTTCAGCCCAAAACCCTATCATTGGTTATTCTCTTTAAAAACGATGAAGTCAGTCCAAAAATACATTCCACAGTATAATAGAATGATTTAATATAGCTTCAAAAGGAAGACTAACAAGAAATTTCAGGGTACAAAACTCCTCCCCACAAGACAAAGTTTTAAAACTCCCTTTCTCTAATAGGCCATTATATATTGGTTATCTTTATGTTTATAAATCTCTTACCTGGTCTTCACAGCAGTGTCAGCAGCATTAATTTGACAATAAGAAAATGATGAACTTAAATAAAGTCTAGCTAGACACGGTGATATGGTGAGGAATATGATCTTGAAGGTAGAGAGATTAAATATATTTGGTTACACTTAGCCACAGCACCCAGTACACCTATTGTTAGAGGTATATCTTTCCATTGGTTCTTTTATAATTATTTACATTGAACACTGCCTTTGCTGTCTACTATAAATATATCTCAAATAATGACAATGATTAGCAATCTTGGAATTATTATTTAGAATAATAGAATATTAACATCCTCTCATTCATGTAACATAAATCACAGTTTTTATGATTATTTATGAGTATTTCCATTGAAATATCCTGAGCCTGTCAACTAATTAATTTTCTTAAACTTTATGATGACGTTGAGAGACCTTACTAGTCTCTCCTGTCTATAAAAAAAGATTAGTATTTAAATTATGAACTGTACACTTAAGGTTGCATGTTTGTAGTACACAACACTTAGAGACTGCAATTCCCATTACATTTCATTCTGAAAATACTTGGATTTAGTCCAAATAGCATATTTAATGTGTTTTAGGCATGGTTTTCTAAATGTGTTCTACTTATTAATAACAAGTTTATTTGAGAATTTCATCCTTCACTGTTTTAGTTAATATGCAAAGGAGGCAATAAATTTCATACAGATTTAGTGGGGACAACTTTCTCCCTGAGAGACGTTATTCTGTGATGATATTGGAAAGAGAGAGTAAAAGAAGCAACACACTTCCCTCACATTCAAGTACGCATGGACTGCACACACCTAATTCACATTCAAGTACGCATGGATTGCACACACCTAATTCAACATATTGCCAAGTCACAGAGTGAATTCAAGCTAGAAATAGTGACTGTTCTACAGAAAAGTTTCCTCGTTGTTGAGCTGCTAGTAAACACTGCTTTTCAACCAAGTAGAGTAAATCCAAGAAGTCATTTCCATGACATGTAAGATAAAAACTCCCTCACCTTACACATCTGCTAACAGAAAATGGCATGAACAAGATTCAATTTCTTTAATACCTACTTTTCCATGGGGGATCTATTAAAGCATACTGTGCTTTCTTTTTACATTCCCTGTCACCAAATATAGCACAACACCCCATTTCTGCCAAAGATGTATGCATTTGATTTACATTATTTCTTGCAATCATTCTCTTATAGTATGCATACATAACAAGATCATTCAGTGCATATACATTCTACTAATTCAAGAAAATTAATAACTTTGATTTTAAATGTTAATTTTTTAACTTTGATGATCTGGAGAATGGCTTAGCAGTTAAGAACACTTGCTGCTCTTCCAGATGATGTGGTACTGGTTCCCAGCACCACGTGGCAAAACACAACCTTCTGTAATTCTAGTTCATGAAATCCAGATGCCCTCTCTGGCTTCAACAAGTACCAGGCACATATGTGCTGTGTTGCACATAAATAAATGCAGGGAAAATACTCATATTCATAAAATAATTTTTAATCTATTAAAAATAGGTTGGGTGTCTCTACATTGATCTTCAATTCAACAGTACTTTTTATTTCACATATTGTAGTATAATTCATTGGTGTTTAATTTACTAATGAATTCATATAGAAAATTTGAAAATCATTTTTACGTGATTGGTTTCTTTATTGATTGTTAGTTGTCATGAAAATTATCTATTATGGGAGTGCCCTAAGGCTTATAACTCAAAGCTAATTGGTGGAATAAATTCCTAATACAATTATTCCATCATTAAATATTTTGAAGCAAAAGAAATCATTTCACCCACTGTCAATTTTGTGGATGAGGGTGCTATGTTTGGTTGGGCAGTTCTGCTCATCTCTCAGACATCATTCTCATGGTTTAGAGTCATGTTGGTCCCTCTGTGTTAGAACTCTGACTAATCAGCTCCACTGAGATTATCTGAAGTGCTCTCACTGAACTCAGGGAAGCTGCAATTCCTTTTCTCCTACCATATTGATACTGTCCTGTGAAGACCCTCTATCCAAGCGGCCCTTTAACAGAATGAGGGCCTTATTGGTTCCTAATATTTTAAAGATTGATACAAGTATTTTCTAATAATCATCTTTTTGCTTCTTCTTGGTGTAAAAATTCTGATAATCAAATTTTGTGTACTAACACTGAATGATAGTTGAAAGGCAGGCAGATGTCTTCCATAAACCCATTTGTTTAAATAGGATCATAGTAAAATTTCCAAAAATCTGTAATTGCAGTTTCAGCCAGGAAGAACAAGGTAAATATTGTAATTTAACTTGATAAGCAATAAAATCTAATAGGGCACCATAAACTTGAAAGTAGAGTAGAGGTTATCAATGTTTAAAATTGATTTCATCACCATATTATTAATAGATCATATATATTGCTAATGAACTATAACTTTTAATGCACTTATATAATTTTAACACGAACTTTTAATTTTTGTATAATTTTCATTTAGTAGTGTTCTGTAGCCAGAAGTTTTCTACGGTCCTGTGGAATCTCTTCCACTCGTGTCCCACAGCTTCTTGGTCCCAGATAAATACACATAGGCTTATATTATTTTTAAACTATGGCCATGGCAGACTTCTTGCTAGCTAGCTCTTATATCTTAAATTGACCCATTTGTATAGTGTTCCTCATGGAACACTATGTTATATGTTTTATATATATGCATGTATGTATGTGTGTTTGTGTGTAGTTTGTTTTTATAAAATATAATCTATTTATTAAGTAAAGAATCCAGCTTTCTAAATGAAGTTTTCAAAAACTTATTTCTTTTACTGTTTTTTTCTAGATGAACTTTTTAAAAATTATTCCTTTTACAATTTTTTTTGAGGAAGAGGTATTTCAAGATAGTGTTTCTCCGTGTAACCTCCCTGACCCTCCTGTAACTCCCAGGTTGGCCTCAAACTCACAAAGATCCGCCTGCCTCTGCCTCCTGAGTGCTTGGATTAAAGGCATGTACCACCAGCGTTCAGCGTTTACCTTTTGAGGTTATCACAGAAGTGCATCTTTTCTCCTTCCTTTTCTGCCCTCTAAAGTAGTGCTTCTCATATGTGGGTCGGGACCCCCGAGCCCACAGACTCAAAGGAACCTTTTGAGAGTTGCACAAAACCATCAGAAACACAGATATTTCACTACAATTCATAACAGTAGCAAAATGACAGTTATGAAGTAGCAAGGAAAATAGTTTTATTGGTTGAGAGTCACCACAACCTGAGGAGCTATATTAAAGGGTCGCAGCATCAGGAAGGTTGAGAACCACTGCTCTAAAGCCTCCACTATACCCCTTTCTTGTTTCCTTTTTTCATTAGATTTTGATATTGTTTAAAGCAATTTTAAATCTAAATATGTTTTGATCATATTCTTCCCCTCCCCCAGGTCCTTTCAAGTCCTCTCCCCTTTCCTACCCTCCCGGACGTAAGTTCTTTCTCAAAAAACAAACAAACAAACAAACAAACAAACAAACAAACAAAAAACACAACACAACAAACACCTCAAAATCAATAAAACAACATCCAAACAGAAAAAAAAAACATTAACTGTAACAAAATAAAACGCAACAACAACAAAACCCATGGAGTCCATTATACACTGATCAAGTGCTGCACATGATGCCTGCCCTGGTTAGGTTGATCAACGCAGTGTTACTCCCTTGGAGAAAACTGGTTTTCCCTCTCCCAGCAGGTCTGTTTAGTTAACACCCTAGGGTTCCTATCTAGTAAGCACTATTAGACGGCATCCACCTGGGGGCAGCACATCCCAAAGCCTGCTAGACAAGGACATTTGGTGTCCAATCTGAGAGGAGACACATTTGTATTATCCGGTTTGAATGTTCTTGTCGTTTCTTCTTGAGGTCTCACAAAAGTTCTGGAATGGAAAAGGAAAGACCACACAAGTAGAGATTTTCCAGGGAAATGAAAGCTTCAATAGTACCAAAATCAACCAATCATACATTTTTTATTTCACTACTTTTTGACTGCAAATTTTACTGACAAAAGCATGAGCAGACACCATCAATTTTTTTTCTACTTAATTGTCATTGCTGAGAGACATGACCTATGCATAAAGAACTTTGCCTACACAGAAGGAAATGAGGATTAATAACCACTGCTCAAATGCTGGTGCGAGGCTCTGCAGGTAAAGGTGCTTGCTGCCAAGGCTGACAGTGTGAACTGGAACTCCAGGATCCACAGGGAGGAAGGAGAGAACCAACTCCCACAGCCTGTCTTCTGACCTCCACACAAATGATGTAGTTTCTCCTGCAGCCACTGAAAAATTATCAGTGTTGACTCTGTGTGAAGGAGAGTTTCAGGCAGGGGTCAGCACTGAGACATGCATTTCTGGTTACTAGACTGAAAGCAGCTAATAGAGAGCAAAGAAAAAATCACAACCAACAATTTCTACAGGAATTAGAGCATTTGGTAGACTTTAGTCTATTAGTAAATTCGTGCCAATAGATGGACATTTTATACATAAAAGATAATGCCTCAAAGTTCAGAAGTTATTCGAAATGATTCTCATTTCATTGTGGTTTTGTTTTATTTCTCTTTCCTTAAATCCAACCAACATTTTTCCTCAAGGATGAGAAAGAGTTCCTGAAACAAGACTTGCTGTGAAATTTACGATAAAATTAATTTCAGAGAAATTTCCCAGAACCATTTGAAGAGGTGGTAAAAATTTCTTAATCAGGGGTGTGTGTGTGTGTGTGTGTGTGTGTGTGTGTGTGTGTGTGTGTGTGTGTGTGCATGTATGTGTGTGTGTCTAAAGAGTCTTTAAATAATGATGACAGCCTAATCACACTTGAGAGACTGAGAACTTGCTACTGGGCCATTGAGGATGAGTGTCTCAACAGTCAGAAGAGTCTCAGAAGAGCTGGCTCTCACTGACCAGACATGACCAGAAGTTAGTTCACAGACCAGTCCCTGCCTGAGTGTGCCCAACTCTTGAGGCCCAGAAAGTTCGAAGAGCCACTTGTCATTACTGTTCCATGATGAAAGCTTCCATACACTGATTCTGCTACCTGTGAAGGAAGCAGCAGCAACAGCAACAACCAGGTGAACCAACTCCACTGCAAGAAGGTAGGGCAAGCAGGCAGAAGGAGAGAAATTTCCTTTCTGAAATACTCTTCTTAAAAAACCTGCACTACAACCTGAATGTACCTCAAACAATTGGGGTGGGCCGTCCCTGTCCATCAAAGCAATCAGGACAATTCTTCAGTGGCCAATCCCTACTCAGGTGCTTCTAATTTGTGGCAAGTTGCCATTAAAATCAACTATAACATGTCTCAAGGTCTCGTTGAGAAGTGTTCACGGAAGAGAATATTATAAGCACAAATTCGGTTCAAAGGGAGCAGGGCATGGAGGTGGACATGGGGGGCCCACATCATAGATTTTTATTTTGCACTTTTACTGCAGAAAGAATGTAGGAATAATGCTACAAAAAGAAGGAAGAGGAGGAGGAAGAGGAGGAGAAAAAGGGGGAGAAGGAGGAGAAGGAGGAGGAAAAGCAGAAAGGCTAAAGTTTACAAAGATTAAATGTATGCAGCATTTACCACAGTTCTGGAGAGTTGGCATGCTATTGGTGCAAGGGGAGTTCCTCCACAATAAAGGTGGCTGGCTATGCTGAGCTGTCTGACCAGAGGCATGTGGGTTTATCAGCAGGAATTTATGAACATTCACTTCTGGTGAATGGTGGGGGTTGGGGGGCAGGTTATTATTTATTTGAGCAAGGCTACTTAGCTGTGGTTGTACTGCTGAGGACTATGGCTCTCCCTTTGTCAGCAATGACTAAGTTCCCTGAGATCCTTAAAGAGGGCAGGGGCTCATGAGTCTCTCCTGACCATGATCACTTTGTGAAAACTTTATTGTAATTGACAATGACTACATGTATTGGAACTATTTGTCAGCATTTTTAGAAAGTTGAATTTATTATGGAACAAATAGTACTTTGTAGTGTATTAGACATATACTTTATCTCAGAGGCTTATTGTTCTGTTACTAGATGTGGTTATAAAGCATAAAAAAAACTTTTTATTCTCAGTTAGACATTGAGCAACTTTTCCTTAACCAACTCCAAAGTACTAGAGAGAACTTTGGTTTTAGTGTGGCAAAGTCATAGGACCAAAGCATCTACAAAATAAGAGGAAGTATTCTCTTTTAGATAAACACTATGTTGAAAACAACTCCAAAGTTCTGTACACTTCCAAAGTACACGGAGAGCAACCTTGTTTCATCATCTTATATCAAAGTGTTATTTTATTTTATCAATAAAACTTGAGTTTATCAGTAAAGCTTTAGTTTATGGTTTGTCAAGTTTAGCTTTAGCATTTTGCAGAAAATAAATCATTTACAAAGAAACAAATTTAATACACGCAATAATTTCTCAAAACAAGCCATAATCAACTATGACAGTTAAGTTCTGAGCATCATTTCTGATAATTATGTCTATAACACAGGGTTTCTTGAGCTCAGAGGCAACCAACCATCTTAAGGCCAATGCCACTGTTTCTTTCCCACTTTTATACTCTAGTTTCTTCATATAAATGAATTCAAATTAAATAATACTATTTTAATAACAATGATTTAAGAGATAAATTTGATTTTCTCTCTAACAAAACAACTGATAGTTTTAAAATTGAAGCCAAGAGATTTATTTGAACATCATCTGTAGAATATATTTTCTAATTCTGCCTGCTTCATAAGTCTCACTAATTTCTAAGCAAAAATGTTGCCTAGAACTAGCGAACTCCATAAAGTACCATACTCAAGCTCTCCTATATGCTGTAAGAATAGTATTTCTTTGGAATGTGAACTCAGAGTTCCAATCTGTTTGTCAAGGATATTAAGTGCTCCTCTTGGTGACTGTACACCATGTACCTTTTACTCAGGCTTATGTTAACACACAGAGGCTAAAATAAATTAACCTTCCCATCCCTAACATTTCATCTGTCAGGAAGCAAAATTTACAGTTCAGCAGGGAAAATTAAGAATAAGAAATGCTTTATAACATGATTTTTTTATATTTTTACAAAATAAATGGCCTACATTTGACCCACTCCTAATATTTGTAGGGTCAGAACAAAAGGGCAAATGGAAACTTTAACTCAGAGTCTGGTCCATCCCCATCAAGCACTCAAAAAGTCCTTACTTTAAAAGTACTTGGACAAATCACTTGCTATTAATTACCGATCTTTTAAGGGCAGGAGTGCATATCCCTGTGTATAAGGCCTGCTCTTGGAAGGATGAGAAGAAAACTTTTTTGACTCTAGGTTTTGAGGTATCTGAAAATTGTTTGGATAGTCATGAGGTGGCTGGCTTTCCAACTCTTGGTTCCTGTGCCACTGTGAGAAGAACATCAAGAGATATGCCAGAGTTTACCTCCTGCAGCTATGGCTCTCAGCAGGTGGTGGCCAAGGATACAATCCTTACCATAAAAAAAGGCTGACCCACAGGATATAAATCCTGGAGAGCAAACATAAAAAGTAAAGACCTGTAGCATCCCTATACCTAGTGTGATGGAGATTGAAGTAGGTCAGCAGCTTAGCAGTGGGGACCCTTCACACTTGTGAAATTCTACATTGAATGTTAAGTTTTTCTCTCTGGACTGCAGAGATGTGTCCTCTTGCTTCCTCTATTTTTCACACTCAGCATCTAATACTTTTCACCAAACGATGAAGTTTTATACTAACAAAACAAAGAAAGTCGTGAATCAATATACTTTAAAATGACATTGGAGGAGTGTTTGGAGAAGTGGCTCAGTAGTTAAGTGTACCTACTGCTCTTACCGAAGATCTGAGCTCAGTGCCCAGAACTCATGAAGGGTTTCTCACAACCATTTATGTAACCTTGGCTCCAGCAACTTGGAGATAGGAAGTGATGAAGAGGCCAAGGAAGAGTGTTGCTTACTGGCTTTTTCCTTATGACTTGTTCAATACTATTCTATGATCTTTCCACAATACAGGTGTCATTTCTCTCTGTTTTCATGCAATTAAGGATACTATGGATTACAGACAGTGATTTATAAAATCAGATAACTGGTAAATAGGGGAGATAGGTCTAAACCCTGGTGTATGTGATATGAAAGCCTGTGCTTTTCCTCCATGCCACATGACCTACCTCTGTCATTTTCCCCACTGATGATTCTGCTGTAACCCTGGCTCTCAGCCCTGAATGTAAGGTCAATTAGCCTTTGACTCAGAGCTATACTGGAGGAATAGGACTCCCCCGAAGGCTCTAGTGACCTGCCAGGACACTGCAAGGATCCCTGTTATCAGCAGGAGTATCCTTGACTGTTGTCAGCAGAAGAACATTGGCTTCTTAGCAGAGATTGAGAGAATTTCAATAACCCAGAGCCATACAAGGAATACGTGTCAGAGGAAGATAGCAGAATTGCTGTGCCCAAGTCATGAGACCCCAAAGAGACCACCAGAGACACAAACTCACTGAAATGCAAAAGCAAGGTTTATTGGAGCAGTTCAAGCCACAGGAGGGACCTCACCGAGCACAACGACACAGCGACACAGGGGAGGCTAGAGGAGGTGACCCTCCCTGAGGATGTACAGTTTTTAAAGGCAAAACTACAAGATTACCATATCAAGGGGGTTTCAGTATGGATACAATCCTGATTGGCTGGTGCCTAGGAACTTTCCATAATTCAGCTGTTATCTCATGTCCAGTTTAACCCCTGTCATTTGTTAAGCCCTTTTTCCTTAGCTGTCTCCAGGTTAGGGCATTCTGTGGTTAATCAGTTGTCAATAGATGGTCAGATGGTTGTTCCTGACATCCTGACTTTGTACTTTCTGGTTCCTGGAATTTATGTCAACGGTTCAGAGAGTTCAAAACTCAGCTGGGGTTAGGGGTTTGCTTAAAATGGAAGTGTTTTGCTTCTTCAAGGATCAAATTAATAATTAGCAAATTAGGAGGCAGGTTTAAAATTAGCTTGGGGACTAACTTGGTGTCTTGAAAAATTGTTACTAATTTGGCTGAGGTTTTCCTAATAATTATATAAAAACAGCTAGGGGCCCCTGAAGGAAATTACAGTTTATTTCCTGGAGCTATGTGCCTGTGTAGTTATAAAGTGATATGTATAATGAGAGCTGGATTTCCCTCTGTTTCAGTTTTCATACTTGACCAGTGGGTCAATTTTCTAAACGTAAAAGGAAGTAAAAATGGACTAACTAAGATGGAGGTGATGGTTGTAGAAAACAAACGTAGATGGCTGACCAGAGGCCTGAGAACTGAATGAGACACCTAGGAACTGAGGGCTAGAGACACGGTCTCTGATTCTTTCTATAACTGAGTAAAATTGAATTTATTTTAAGTATGGGGCCAATGATTTGATAACCTATACGTTTTGTGTGCTCACGTGTCCTCCCGTGGATCCAACTCAGTGTGATAGAAAGAGCACACCTCACACTCCAACACAAGATGGCGCTGATGTTAAAAGCACCGTCTCTATGTTAAGTTTTATAGGGTTCAACTGGCTTTTTTTCTGTCACTTCCTATACTGTAATGAAATATTGAAGAACTTATATCCTCTCCCCTTCAAAGGGAGAGAATTTAGAAACTAAATTGAATAAAATATATTTTTTTATTGAGGAATACTAAAGGACAGCCTTCCAAAATTTGTCAGATGCAGATAAATACTTTTTCAGATGAATTATATATGATACAAGTGATATGGTGGGGGAAATGGGAAAATGAGGAAGGAATTTTAATTGAGAAAGGAGAGGGAGGTCAGTACAGAAGTAGATGAAGGAGGGAAGAAGGGATAAATAATACTAAACATGTTTTAAAAATCACTATGAAACATTTTTATTTATCTGAAATTACATTTAATACACACATCTAAGTGTTTATATGTCTTTATGTCGCTTGGGATGATAATGCTTACCTCAAGAACTATAGAAATTGATGTGCTGCTTTTGAAAAGTATGTGTAAATGAATGGGGCCAATAATCAATAATGCAATTTTAAATAAATGTAAAATTGATCAAATTCAATTAAAAAACATGTAATTATGTTACTAAACTGTATTACATACAAAATTTTGGTGCTAATACAAGAATAGACATGGAATTATAGAAAAATAAAGTTTAAAAACAGACACGCATGTACTTTTCAGGGTTCTCTAAAGGAACTCATAGGATATATATTTATACTATATGTGTGTGTGTGTTGGAATTATTAGGTTGATTTACAAATCGTGGTCCAGATAATCCAACAGTGGCTATCTCACTTAGGAGAGGGTGAGAAACTTGGAGTTTTTTAGTCCATAGCCAATTTTCAGTCTATGTTGAAATCCTGAAGAAGTCAGTTTGAATATTGATGAAGGAATGCCACAAAATCAGGCTAGATGGCCTTGCCAGCAAGAGGGAAGGCAAGCAGGCAAAGATCAGGGTTTCCTTCTTCTCTGTCATTTTATTTGGGCTGCCACCAGAAGGTGCAGCCCAGATTCAGAGTGGGTCTTCATGCTTCAAACACTCTGAAGCAAATCGATCACAGGAGTGCTCAGCAGTTAGAATTTAGTTACCAGATGCAGTCAAGTTGGCAACCACCAAGATTAGCCATTCCAAGTTCACTCTTTGTCACACCACCAATCACATCTCCTCATTGCCATGCTTAATTTTCAGTGAAAACAATATGCAGGTCATAATTGTAACATGATGTAACTATCCCAAATACATGCTCAAACACATTTTATATTTTAGAATAGGTGTCAAAGTCATTGAGGAATTATTAGTCTTTTAATGTCTCGTAAGTTCAATATGATAATACAGACGTATAATAGTTAGCCACCAATATTATCTCAATTGGTATTGTATTACATGATAAAGAAACTAAGGAAAGAAAATGCAAATACTGCCTTAATATAAGTACACAAACAAGCTCTTAACAAAATAGGTCAGAAATGCTCATGTCCATTAAAGTCCTCATTTCTGAACAGGGTCACATGGCCTTAGATGTTACCAATAATGGCCTTTCTCTACCACCCATTCTTTATTTCCTCCAATAAACAACCTGGGCAAGTTCTTCACAGTAACAGCCCATTCTGAGGTATCAAATTCTGTCTGACTGTGTTTTCTATTGCTGTGACAAGCATGATGAACACGGTAACTTGTAGAACTAAGAGTTTATTCTGATTTGTGGTTCCAGAGGGATGTGTCCATTTGTGGTGGGGAGGCAGGAGCAGGAAGGTGAGAACCCATCTTGAATCACAAGCAAGAGGCAGAAAGAGTGAACTGGAAGTTCCTCTAAATTTTAATCTCAGAGCTCATCCCCAGTGATACACTTCTTCCCTCCATGCTGTACCGCTTACACCTTTGCAAACAATGCAATCAACCGGAGACCAGGTATTCAAATGGGGGTGACCATGGGGGGCGTGTCTCACTCAAACTACTGGATCACATATATAAGGAAAATTAATCTGTGATACAGTGTGAGAAAGACAATATTGTTAGTAAGTTGTGCTGGATCATTGCATATCCCTGGGGTGAAGAAACATAGCTTTAGTCCTTTCATGTAAATATATATTACAGATTTCAAGTGAAACAAAAACTACAAATTTATGAAGAAAAAATACATGCCTTAATGACCTTAAGTAGCAATCAAGTATGCCTTCCATAGGATTCAAGTGTATACAATAAGGAAATATGATAAATTAGATAATAATTAAGATGAAGGTTTTTTTTAAAAACTATCATGTGACCAAAAACTCAAATCATGGAACCAGGAGTATATTTGAAATGCCTATAGTAAACAAATGACTGATAACCAGAATATATTTACATACACAATGTAATTTTAGAAGTTTTTAAAGCCCAAGAAGTCAAAATATTCTATTTATATTATTTATTTTATATGTTTTTTATAACTTTATTTAATGTATGTGGGTACTTTGGCTATATGATTGTTTGTGTGCCACGTGCATTCAGCGTCCACAGAGGCCTGAAGAAAATATTGGATTCTCTGGGACCAGAGTTACAGATGTTTGTGAGCTGCCTCGTGAGTTCTGAGAATTGAACACTGGTCTTCTGGCAGAGCTTCCAGCGCTCTTAACTGCTGAGCCTCCTCTCCAAACTTTTCAGTGAATTTTTCAAGATAAACTAACCTATGCTGGTAGAAAGCAGAACTGTGGTTTCTATTCCTAGGACTATTGGCTGAAAGATTAGGAAAGCGAACTGCAATTCTGGTAGTGTTCCATGTATTCTCTGAAGACTTGAATGTGATTACCCAACAGTATTTATTTGGGGAGATTTACCAGAATATCACTGGTGCCTCTTTTTGGGTGTTTGTTGTACACTGGCAAAGAACTTTAGTGCCTCTCAAATTATATGAACTGGGCATCAGGATGCTTTGAATATGCTTTATCTATCTGCTAATTTAGCTACTTATGCTTTCCTGTTTGCATTCCTTCTATATTTTTATGGCAGAGAACTCACAGCCCTTCAAGCTTACAGCCTAAAATAGGATTATAAAAAACAATTCAAATCAAACATCTTGGAGGTATAGGTTCCATGTACACTAATCTCCTCAGAAACTCAGCTTTTGTACAGTGAAAGGATTAATCTGTAGGAAAATAATAAAATAAATCTTCAAAGAAACTCAATCTATAGTAATTATCTATAATTAATGAATGGGTCAGTGAGCAGGCTGTACTGGGAAACTTGCCCATTCATTTGATTTTGAAACTCATTGAACATTTGGCAAAAGACCCATTGTTGAGCTTTGATATCTTTTAAATTATACTAAATAATTGGTTTCACATTTTGCCTGCTTTTCTCATTTTACTTTCTGTGTTTACAAATATGAATAGAATCATCAAAGCATGGTATCTTGGTAGCTGTTTTCATCTCCCTAGCAGTCATGGGAAAACAGAAGTAGTTTGCATTTGTCCCTTGGAAACAGCATTAGGTAATACTGTTGTGGAGCCACTCGAAGTGGTTATATAAAGCACATAGTGTGTGGTCTCATTCTAGAGTTTCTTAATCAGAACCTCTTGAGAGAAGCATGTGAATTTTACTTGCTTTATAGAACTTCTAAAATGCACAGAAGTTTTGATCTGAAGGAATGAATATGGGAATGTAATGTGTAAGAAAATATTTCATCTCTTTACCCTTTTTTTGTTTGCTTTATTCCAACTTGCAAGAGAATATTCTCCATAAAATTCATGACAACTTGTTCTTTTCTGCATGAGTAGAGGAGAACAGGGCAGAGGACAGTCAGTGAGTAATAAATATGCTTTGTTGCAAAATTACCTTGTTAATCTTTTGTTGGGATAGTGTGAATTTCATCAGAGACATTCCTGTCTAATATGTAAGCTTTTAGATCAAACTAGAAACTTGAAGTAGCCTATGCAAGTTTGAACAATGCTATTGTCACTGTTATTATAAGCACCAACTGTTGATAAAGAAATGACATTCATAAATGTGATTGTAGGTTCTCAGGCAATTTCCCTGAAGCTACAGAGATTTCATGATGACTATAGCTTGGAACATTTACATTGTCATTTGGGGCACCACTGCTTTATTTTTTATTATGATTTTAATTATCACATTTATATATAATTTTATGTACCATAATGAAACAGCTAAGAGTGGTTTTCTGAAGACAGATTTAGATTTGAATCTTTAAGTTACACTTTATTCACTGTAAAATGAATGTGATGTGCTTTCTATATGATAGGCTGGGATGATATATGATATGAACAAAATAGCAATAAGATATGAAAATTACATATCATTCTGGGGCTGGAGCATGGCTCAGCAATTAAGAGAGTTAGCTGTTCTTCCAGAGATTATGACTACTGATCCCACCACTCATGTAGGGTGACTCACAACTGCCTGTGATTCCAGCTCCAGGGCATTTACCACTGCCTTCTGTTCTCTGTGGGTACCTGTACACAGGTGGCATGCACATAGAAATATACAGACATAAAATAAATCATAAAAGAAGAAATAGCTATAATTCCACATAATATATTGCTTAATTTTGAATTAGAAGATATTCTATTTTATTATCCCACTCTGTAGTAATTATGCAAATTATTTCATTTTGTAAACCAATGAGGAAATGTATGAAGTAGGATTTCAGCTGATTATGACAAAGCTATTGCCTGGAAGAAGCCAAGGGCCTTCCAGAGGTCAAATTGAGGCTCAAGGAGCCTTGGTGATATTTGGCTTTTGATTATCAGCCGTTTCCTGCCATGAGTTTCTTGTGTGCTATTGTAGCTTTTCCATCACTTATTGGGCACCATTTCCCCTCTACTAAAGGAATATTTAGATAATCTGCGCTGACAGCTATGCACAGCCAGAACCCCAGTTCAAGCCTCCCTGTAAGTATCGTCATTGGCAGCATCCGGCCAGGTCCATCCCCAGACAGAGGAAAGTATCTTATCAGAGATACCTCTGTAC